>JAOEHI010033563.1:0-54539 GCA_025447815.1 Percopsis transmontana | reverse complement strand
GTTCTCATAGTCTGTTCTCATAGTCTGTTCTCATAGTCTGTTCTCATAGTCTGTTCTCATAGTCTGTTCTCATAGTCTGTTCTCATAGTCAACGTGTTGGATGGGGGAGAAACCGACAGCAGGGCTACTGTGGCACAAGTGGCACAACATTTTAGTGATGGTTTTTTTTCCTACCAGGGACCCCCAGGCCGTCCCGGTCTAGCTGGGGCTGATGGGATACCTGGTCCTCCAGGAACCATGTTGATGTTACCAGTAAGAATAACACTGTATAAAACCTGATGCATGACCATTGCCTATCCCCATTTCTGACCCAGTGTGGTGTGTGGTGTTAGCACCACAAGGGGGCACTGTGTGATTGAGCTTCATTTACATTCTCTGAGCCATGGAGAATCTGCAGTGGACTTGACTGTTTACCGCCTCCAGTTTCAGTATGGAGGCGATTCTCAAAAAGGTCCTGTGGTTTCTGCCCAGGAGGCCCAAGCACAAGCTATCCTGCAACAGACCAAGGTACAGAAACCCACACCATTAATATGGCAGTTAAACAACAAATGCTCCAATATGAATACATGAACTTTAGATATCCCTTCTGGGAAATTAGGTTATTACAGCAGCCTGTATCACACACAGCTCAGGATAGATAGCATTACTGTAATAATAGCTAAGGTTAATTAAACATGACAATATCACTAAAATAAAATAAAATAAAATAGATTCACACTTACTACAGTATATGCTGTAGGGTTAGGGAATGCAGTAATAACTAATGTAGCACAAATGCCCCTAGCATGAGATGTCCACTCTAATGAATAATACATAGGATATTGATAGTAAAATGGCGTCTTCCACAGCACACATTTACCGTCTTTTAATGTTTTTCGCCCAGCTCTCATTGAAGGGTCCTCCAGGTCCTCTCGGACTGACAGGCCGCCCCGGCCTAGTGGTAAGACACTCCTCTGATCTTGACCAGGCCTCTTTAGTTAAAGCTAAACTACTAAATAGGGTTCCTCTCGGTCTCACTTACATTTGAACAAATGGGTGCAGCGATATGTTTACTTTATCGTTGTCTCTCTTGGGCTTGCTTATTTATTTATTTAAAATTTGTATGTATGTACATATATTCATGTATTTATTTAGTGTGGATTCAGATCTCTCTTGCACCTTTACACACTTTATTTTACATCTGCTCTCAACACATTAAATGTAAACCATTAGCATACATTTGCCCTCCTTTATGCTAATTTAAAGGGCACCCCTCCTACACTGTGTAGACCTCTTGTTTCTGGGTTCTGTAGGGTCTTCCTGGATCTTCTGGCCTGAAAGGAGACAGTGGAGAAATCGGCCCTGCTGTGAGTGCCTTCGCATTTACACTGCATCATACTGCTTTTGTCTTTGTCATTTTATTGATCTTTTTATGTGTCCCCCCCCCCTATTTCTCTCGCTCCCGCTTCCCCGCACTCCCACCCTACCTCGCTTTCCTTTTTCCAGGGACCTCGGGGTTTACCTGGTCCTTCAGGACTTAATGGAAAACTGGGAAAGAGGGTGAGATATCCTGAGGATTGTGTTTGGGGGCACAAAAAAATCTATTCCACCTTTGGTCATGTCCTTATCTTGCTGGTGGTACATAAAGTCAATAGCGGTGCGGTGTGTCTAATGCACTGTACAATATGACCAGTGATCTAAATCGATGCGTGTGTCTCAGGGGCGGGCCGGATCGGACGGAGGGCGTGGAGCACCAGGTGAAACAGGCTCCAAGGTATGCTTTTGTGAAGACTTGCACTGCATTGCAGTAGCGGTAATCTAATCTAATTGAGCTGCACCGAATAAAACCCACCGACGGATTTGCACGCCTGCAAAATACACACTGCATCACTCCCAGTATGTATATTAGCACAGAGGTTCCCATACATTTGGCATACTTTCCTGAGATTCTTTTTTTTCCTTATTCCGTTGAATCACTACTTAAGCTGATTTCACTAATTACAGCAGGTTTTTACCAGACAGAAAATTAATAATGATATGATATAATGAATGAAAGTGTCTGGTGCAGTGTTTAGTTGAAAAGAAATCCTGCGTACCATGAGCCTTGATGACGGATGAGCAGGGAACGCTGTAATTATACACTCATACTTAAGCAGTAAATTGCAATATGTTTGTGAAACTGAGTTGACATTACTGATCATATAGCACAATATTTATTGTTGTTTTTGTTTCCTACAATTCAGTTTCCGTTGACGTGACAGCCGCATTATCACACACAGTTAGATAGGAAGTTGTCTTGTGACACACCATCCTCATTTGCAAGTGTAAGCCTTTAAGTATCTAGCGGTCAATGTTTAGCACATGTAGTGTATATTGACAACAAAGCAGCTCAATGCCTAACAGCTGCAGGAAGAGCACAGTAAATACATAATACTCTCTATACTAGGTCTGATGGGACAGCAGGTCTCTCTCAGTCAAAGCAGTGTTTCAGCAGATGGGTGTGTTCATCAGGGGAGCTGAAAAATTAGTATAATGTTTACACATTGCCATTTCAGTGTGTTTTGTGTGTTTGTGAGCGTTCGTAGGTACATACTATATGTGTTTGTTGTGCTTTTTGGTCGCCAAGTGTGCTTAAATGCGTGACAGCTCCGACGTTGCGTCTAATTTTTCTCTATTTCTTCTCAGGGCGACAGGGGCTTTGACGGGCTGCCAGGTCTCCCAGGAAACAAGGGACACAGAGTGAGTAAGCGCTGGCAACTTGACGCTGACGCGGCATGTTTATTTACCCATTAATTCGATGACACACCGCGTTTGAATGACAAGTTCAAGTTCATGTGATTACAAATCACGTGGGAGGTCGCGATAACTAATGATTTTTGCGATGATGGAGTAGGTTTGTCTTCTAGGAAGATAAAAGTTTCTCTGCGCTCACATCTAATGCAATTTTGCTTCCAGGGGGAAAGAGGAAGGCCTGGTCCTCATGGGCCTGTTGGAGAGTCAGGAGAGAAGGTGGGTGTTTAAAAGTTCACATATACCTCCAACCTAGGACAGTTGAGACAAAAAAAGCACACAATCTGTGGTACGTAATTGAAGATCAACTAAGCAATGTTTTAGACCAAAAATGTACTTAATATTAATAACAACAAATATGTCTTAAACACTTCTAAATCACGTACAGTCACTCGAGCTGAAGACCGTTTCACAGCTATTTTTCCGAATGTGAGGCAGTGCTGTATAGCGCTTTGAGTAACCCAGGTGTGTTAGAAAAGCACAATATAAATGCAGTCCATTTACCATTTGCCATCTAGTTGTTAGGGTGGTCGACCCCCCATCTAGTTGTCATGGGTTAGCCCCTACCTGCTCAATACTTGTATTTGTACACTTTGAATAGAAGCGTCTGCTATTTTGCCTCATTGTATTTTTAGCTACATAGAGCTGGTGAAGGTCATCATGTGTACCCATAGGGTTAGCATTGGCACAGCTGTATCAACACCAGCAGGTGTCACTATATCCTGTTGTTTTCTAGGTAATTTGGGCTTTAGTTTCCACACTGCTATTAAAGGGAATGAGAGGAGCTGATTTGATTGGCCGTAATTGAAGACAGCCCCCACTACTACTACTGATTAATTCACACCGCCATTGTGCCCGATTACCGCGACTGCCACATGTACCGAAATTAGAAAAAAAGTATTGGCCACACCTTAGATTGACTTGCACCATACGCCTCCACTGGCACCTTCACCAGGAAACTAGGGCTGTTGTCTAAGTCTGTTGTCAACCGTGTTCTAACACATTTTCCTTTGATGAATGTTAAAAGCAAGGTCTAATCCAGATCAATGGATGTATCCTGCAACTATTTAGATATCAATCTGTTACAGATCAAAGGCAGCCATGCTGAAATGCAACAGCATATGGCTGTTTAAAGAAAATATCTCTGCTGCCTGCATTTATGAAAGCTATTAAATACTACAGTGATACATGGATATGAAATGATGACAGCTAACAGATGATCTCCGAAGATGGATTCTAATCCATGCGGACAGACAGATGAGGAACATAAGAGCAGTATATAAGCGTTTGAGCTTTGTATCTGTGACAGATATGTGACAGATCTGTGAAGTTTATTTCTTTAATGGGCTAATTTCATACCTGTTGTGAGAAGATATAAATATATCCATGGCAGGGGTTTCCTTTGAGAGGAGCGTTACATTATGTCTTGTAGCCCTGTGGAACCTCTTCTCTGCTTATTTATTAGGGTTCGGATGGACCAGCCGGGCCAAGAGGGCAGCCGGGCGAACCTGTGAGTAATCGTGTTCACTGTTCACACGCATACACCGGTACACACAACCCGCTGACACGTGCACACATACGCACATACTGTGCTCTTAGCTACACTATGAAATACATACACTGTATGCTGAATAAAAAACTATAACAATGAACCCTGGGGAAAACCTGAATACATACAAGGTGATTTGGAAAGGATTTTTACACTAGAGGCACCAATAGACCAATTTCTCATTTCAACAGTGTTTCTTTGTCCTTTTGGGGAGGGAGGCGGGCTTATTGGCTGTGAGTTACATTCTATCTTTCTATCAGCAGGTGAGGATGGGGCACCGTGGGGTTCTGTTCCTCCAAATGGATCGCTCGGCCGAGTGCTGTATAAGACATTATAGCGGGGCTGTGTTAAACTACAAAGACACACCGGCGGGGGGGGAAGACTTAGGTGCTTCTGATGAGCGAGTGGGAGGATAGAGGGGAAGGCAGACACAGGCTGAAGAAAGATAAATGCGAGATAGAAATTCAGTAGGTGGTGAGAGAGATAAGAGTGATGATGAGTAGAGAGAGAGAAAGAGAGAGCGAGAGAGAGGCAGGGTACAGATAAAAACCCTGGCCTGAATGATTATATTTCCATATCAATCACTTCCCAGGAGATCACAGATGTGGCTCTGGAACAGATGGCTTGGCCGGCCTACAATGAGAGAGGCCTACAAAAAAAAACAACATGCAAGCACACCCCTGCTGACACCGTCTACTGTGTTTCACAGTGCCCCTGACTGTGTGCACGCAACGCGTCCTCGTATACACAACGCCAAGCGCGCGCATACACCTCTTCTCTGGTCTGCCAAAGGCAGCGCTCAAACCACTCCATTGGTCCAAAATATGGCCAGAATTTGAACTAGAACACCCAATTCAATCATATACAAACTCATCCCTATAAACCTACACTGGCTGTCATTACAAGAGCTGGTTTTAAGATACCTCTGTTAACTTTTAAAGCCCTGAACTGTTTGGCACCGTCTTACATTACTGAGCTCATTACACACTATATACACCTCTTCCTTTTTACGGTCACAAGATGCAGACTGTATTTTAATCCCATTGGTAAACAAAAAGGCTGGAGGTAGAGCTCTATTAAAAAGGCAAGCTACATCTCAGCTTTTAAGTTAAATTAATAACATGTAACGATGTGTATTCTCTTTCTTATAGGCATTGGTTTATTCTTGATTTATCATGTGTGATGTTTCGTTCACCTATAATAATACCTCTCTTTGGCTTATGTTTATTTTATTGTTTGTAAAGTGTGTTAAGACCTTGTGAGAACAGACTGTTAATACATAAACCTTGAAAATCCTGGCACACAGACACACGCTACATCTTAATACGCGCTGGTTGGGATTGAGGCTTTAGTATTCCACACACGCACGCTGACTGTTGACGGTTGCCTGTGCTTTGTCTCCAGGGTGTGCGGGGTCTTGTCGGACCAAGGGGGTCGCCTGGCCCACCTGGCCAAACAGTAAGTCCCTCATTATGATAAAAGAATCCTGGCTCTATTCAGCGCTATCAAAGCCTCTATCAAAGCCTCTATCAACGGTTCTCCGTGGGATTATCAACATGCAAATGATGACACCCACCTTGTGGATTTCTTTAGAAAAACCTTTATGTATCATATTTATGCATGAAAATTCATATTTGCTGTATTTTCCTGACATGCCTACATTATGTGTGTTGCCTCTTGTTACAGGGTATTCCCGGAGTTGACGGAGTGCAAGGGTCAAAGGGCAACCTGGTCAGTCCTTTAACCTTCATTACCCAGTGTTACTTTGTTTCCCTAATTGCCATCACAAAACGTATAATATACTAATGTGGACAACTGTATAATAGGAGTGATACTGACTATTGACTACAATTAGAGTTCAATATAATTGACCAAACTACTGCAGCAACTTTCCTGGAGTGATTCAGTGTCAAAAATCTGTTGGCTAGTCATGGAATGAGGTTTCCATGTAGATCCAGAGTGTGAGAACATTGCTATCGCTGTTTCCCAGGGACCACTTGGAGAGATTGGACCCCCAGGTCAACAAGGAAATCCAGGATTGCAGGTCATCTACCAGAATAAAGCTATATACAGTCGTATACATAGACAATGTTGGAGGCATACTGTACATAGAACTGTGCTTTAAGTGGTTTCCGTGTACACGCCCAAGCACACACTCCTGCATGCATACATTTATTATTTATTGTGTATTTATTTTTTATACACTTGAACCCAGCCACCCAGTTTATGATATGACAGTTGACTGATGCTTTGTTCTGCTCTAGGGCTTGACTGGTCCCCAGGGGCCCATTGGACTGCCAGGGGAGAAGGTAGGTGGCACCTCTCTTTACCTCCGCTCTCAGAAAATAAACCTGTGACCTTTTGAACCCTGTCATCGCCTCCCCAAGAGAGGCCAGCTGAGTGGAAGACTGTGACCCTGACAGTTTTGGATACCATTCTGATAGGGGGGGGGGCTAGACAGTAAATCAATACCCAAGAAACACTCACCGGAGCAGACTGCCACTGGGGACAGACTCGGTTGGCACTCAGAAACCGGCCTGACTAAAGAAAATATAACTGAACAGGGTCATTACAGCATTCAACGTGGGCACAGCACTGGAGCAAGTGCTGCAGTGTTTGTTGCTGATACAGGCCTGCGGTTTCTGACACAGCTGAGCTGTCTCAACACGAAGTACAGTCCTCAGCTGTCTGTGTCTGGTCTGTCCTACACAGGGTCCCCAGGGGAAACAAGGCATGCAGGGACTGCCTGGTGTTGACGGCCCTCCTGTAAGTATCCATGCATACACACACACACACACACACAAACACACACACACACACAAACACACACACACACACACATACGAGCAATGCCACAGCTGAATAGGCAGAGTACATACAGTATTTTACGTAAAGAAATTCACATATGCATGCGTACATGCAGTACATAAAATGTATGGAAAAACTGATTTTTGGCCCCGTGAACGCCTGCAAAACTCACTAATTCCCGGCAGTTAACAGCAGTTTAAAGTCTGTCCGCATTCACCTGTGCCATAAATTGTCAGAAACAAACCACTGGCAGGGGTTGGTAGATCTGTCACTATTGGTCACACTGGGTCATTATAAATACAGGCTTGGGTAAACCCCTGCCCTACAATAATAATAATAATACAATAATTATTGTTATCCTATGGGCTACACTATAATGAATGACATGAATATTCATTTATTGGGGAAAGAAAAAACATTTGCGAGGAACATGTTGATTAAAAGTAAAGGCTTTATCGATACATTGCAACAATAACAAATAACATAACAACAGTTAGCCTACTGCCAGAGCTGGGGCATC
Organism: Percopsis transmontana; assembly: GCA_025447815.1. NCBI lineage: Eukaryota > Metazoa > Chordata > Actinopteri > Percopsiformes > Percopsidae > Percopsis > Percopsis transmontana. Next base: position 46,893 of record JAOEHI010033563.1, on the reverse strand, counting down.
AGATGAGCCTTTTAAATGTCTTTTTGCAGCCTTTGATTTATACAGGGTTCATACACATTTTGACCAATTAATGACTTTTCCACGACCAAATTTTCATGACCGAATGTTAGCTTGCCGTGACCGAACATTCTGCGATGTCTCTGTGTAGCGTATACATGAAAAAAAAAATTGGATAAAATGTGCCATTGAGTATTCCAAAGCACACAGTATACAGTACCCTGAATAACATGAATGAATGACAATATAGTTTGATAGCAAGCCAGTCAGTGGGCCAAACCGCACAGAACTACCACAGGCAACTGACATAGACAAAACTCACGCAAGAGTGTAGGCTATGTGGCGAAGTCTCACCGGAGCCTTGGATATATACAGAAATATTTTTTATAGGCAAGGCAAGGCACTTTATTTATATTACAATTACAATTATGATTACAATTAGGTTATTTAGCAGATGCTTTTATCCAGAGCGACTTACAATTACATGGTGCTATTACACAACCTTCCAGCTGGGAGTCCAACACCTAGACCACTGGACTATCCTGCCCGCTCTATATAGCACATTTCATACATGAGGCAGACTCAATGTGCTTCACATAAAAACATGTTATACAATAAAACATGATTTAAAAACAATGTATGAAAAGATATTTAAAATAATAAAAGAGCAAGAACAAGCATTTCAATTAAAAATATAAATAAAATCAAAATGTCAAGTGCAAGGTTTGCAGATTAGCAGAAGGCACTGATGAACATAAACGTCTTCCGCCCAGATTTACAGGTGGTAAGTGTTGTCTCAAATCCTCTGAAAGTCCGTTCCAGCTATTTGTTGCATAGTAGCTAAATGCCGCCTCTTCATCTTTTGTTTTGACTAATTGGACGGTTAACAGACCAGGCCCAGGTGACCTGAGGGGTCTAGAGGGTTCATATTGTAAAAGTCATATGTATTTGGTGGCATTCCGTCTGAATGTGCAGATGTCTGATGTGTAGCCGTGTACCTCAGATTAGCTTCATGTCTGGCAAACAGTGTGGCAGACAGGTCGGCAAGCTCCTGGCTGCGAAAGAAGGGAGGCTGCACGATCCAGCCAGACACCCCCTCAAAGGTCCTCCTCATCGGACATCATAACAATCGTAATGCCCCTTTCGCTGCTTCCAGCAGCTGTAAACACAATCGGTACAGACAATCAGTACTGCTCAATGCACTGCATGCTGACACAATACATTTACTAGTGTAACTGAAAATTAATGTCACGTTGACCAACAATATTATTCATATTTATTCATCATTTACTTGCAACTAGAGCGTTGACCAAATAAGAAGTGACTGCCTCATTGTGAGATGAGCTCAGTCTGTGAAAACAAAATGTAAATAGATCAGAGAACGTATTTATTTACTGTTATACAGCAGAATGCATGTATCCTATTTTTCTTTTTTTTATCCTTGCTCCGGTTCATAGCGCCTGAAATTTGCTTTGGAGTTGTGACAAGACAATGTACTGTTTCCTATAAAATACAAAAAACCAAAAAACACACATATATCCAAGTTTAAGCAGTTTGTAGGAGCATTTAATAACTGCGAACCTTGTCACACACACTGTAAGCACATAAACAGCCAGAAGCAATTGTCAAGATTGTTGCACCTTCACTTGTTGACCAGAATGATTAATGCACAAGTTTTTTTCCTATATCCAAGACTTAAGCATCAATTGAATGGATTGTACGTGATGCTGCTGGGATTTTAGCTGGGTGATGTGTGATAATGTTTTCATGCTGCTTTACTCTCAATGTCATAGTTTTTCCATATTTTCTGCATTTAGAGGGGGGTATTTTACAAAACAGGTTTTGCCTACTTTTGTCACGGATCTTACCGTTTGAGATGTTATTTACTGTAAGTGATGTGAAAACATCATTTTGGTACTCCTTGCTATGTCACAAGAGAAACAAGAGAGCCAGAAGAATCAGTGCCCTCACTAAAAGGCACCAATCAACTTGTACTTAAAATTCATCCCTATAAACAGTGAAGTCTTCTTCAGACACATCCACTCACCCCTCACCTGGCCAATGAATATGAATGATTGTCTCCAGAATGGGCTGTTTTGTTTTGGGTGTGAGAGGAGCCCTAAAAAAATACAATATTTATACTATAAGTAAATATACTACAATATTTTCAAACATATTTTGATGAAAATATGTCACATACAGTATATACCCACCACATATATTGTAATTCCACCCCTTTAAATATTACAGTATACTTTACGTTGCAATGCTAACCCTTCTGAATTGTGTTCTTAATCTGTTCTAGGGTCATCCGGGGAGAGAGGGCCCCCCAGGGGAGAAAGGGCTCCATGTGGGTAAACTGTACATCGAATAGGCCTAGGCCTACGCATGGCAATGCGGTGTATATGATTTGCCATATTAGCCTTTACGTTCTCATGACTTACTAGAAAGTCTGATTCCCTCATTTCCCTTCAGAAACACCACTTATGTAGACAATTGTTGCCCTTTAGTCACATTAAGCTGCCATTGAGCTCTCTCACATCATTATCTGATTGTGTTCAGGGGCGTAGGTGTGAACCTGGGGGGACACTGAAATGCTATGGGGATTCGGGGGCATGCTCCCCTGCAAAGTTCTTCTTTTTTTAAAAATAAGGCACTTAAATGCTCATTTCGGGAGGATGCTCATCTCTGTGTGAACATTTTGGCTTAATGTTACCACTAAATCGTTTATGGACACACAGCAATGGCACATAGGCCGACACCCAATTTTGGCTGATCATCAGCTCTGATAGCAAATAGATAGCTAGCTTGTTTTACATAGATTTTGAAATGTGGGGGTCTTCTATGCCCATGATTAAATCTCATCAGCCTCACCATACAAGCCATTTAGCCTATTAGAGTCAGTGTCAGGCCACCCATCTTCTTTATCTACAGGACAACTCTCACCAATAATAAAAGACATTATATAGCCCAAACACAATTGACATTCATATGTGCACAAAGGGAAAATAATTGACCCCACATTCACACTGCCAGCAACAAAAAGGAAACTGAAGATAATGACTAGCATGTTGAGGGTTGGTGTCGCGACGGTGGTCAGCACACCCTCAGTGAGCTATGCTATAATAAGAGCCAGTTGGATCGGACGGAGAAAGTGACACATAACAGCTTTTGCGGTCCAAGTAGAGGGTTCAGGCTGTTTTAAGGCTGCTATTCTCTGTCACAAGCGTATACTGATTCTGTTTATTTTCTTTTTCCCTTACAGGGATTACTGGGAGCCCAGGGGCCAATTGGGTATCCAGGGACCCGCGGTGTGAAGGTGAGACGTGAATGCGTTGACAGCTGACAGGTGGAGAAAGAGAGAATCTTAGTTCTCAGGAGGGCCAATAACAGAGAGAGTATGATGGACAGGGGTGCACGACAGGACCGGAGACGTTCTTGTAGGCATGTCAAGTTCCATTTTGTGCAAAATCGCTGTTGTCGTGGGGAAATGGTTTGTTATTTTGTCAAGGAACAGCAAAAAGCTATGGCTATAGCGCTATGGCTCACAGTCCATTGCTGTCCCCATCAGGTTGTTGACCTTGGCAGAAGTCATTAGTATAAAAGGAGTGTAAGGTCAATAGCTACTCAATAGCAGAGCAATGTCAAGAGTAAATCAATACGCATTTATAAATCGTTCACAACGTTTTAAGTTAAAGTGTTTCTTCAGATAGCTACAGTGCGGCCGATGGCTTTTTACTTTACAGAGAAGATGCTGGTGGGCGATATTGGATTCTTTTAAATATAATCATTTTCTATTTTTGCAGGGGGCAGACGGCGTAAGAGGTCTTAAGGGAAGCAAAGGAGAGAAGGTGAGAATGGGAGGCTTTGTCTTTATTTATTCTGTCGCTAATTTACTTATTGTAGATAACGTATTGTAGAGTCTTATATATTCCAGTGGTTCTCAAAAAAGAAGCTATTGCAAGCTATGAACTATTTCTTTTAAAAGCTTAACATAATAGCATAAAAATATACTATGCGGCATATTTGCCATAAACTGCAAATTTATGCAATTTTGAATTAATTATATTTATAGAAAATCAAAACAAGATCAGTAAAAATACAATTATTGAAATCATCTCACATTCCACTAAAAGTATGTTGCGACCCCTCGGGGAATGCTGACCCACAGTTTGAGAACCACTGATATACATGACATTTTGCAGTGGCATGACAAAAGAAACGCATGAATCACTGATGCGTTGTCACTAGACATTATTTACGTGTGCTCTACTCCACACAGGGTGAAGATGGCTTCCCCGGGTTCAAAGGTGACATGGGCATCAAGGGAGACAGGGTGGGACATTAATTGATTAACTGATATGACTTGCTCCATTATTCTCTGTACATTATTATCTGGACCAGGAATAAAACCGACTTCCTTTTCTCTCCAAACTGTTTTGTTTCCTCTAGGGTGATAACGGAACTCCAGGAACCCGTGGAGAAGATGGTCCGGAGGGACTAAAAGGCCAAGCAGGTCCTCTGGGAGAACCTGGAGCTCTTGGGATCGCTGGAGATAAGGTATACATATGCTAGACTAAACCTTTAAGTCTATTAGACACCTCAAACACCTACTGTATATTGTTTACTGCTGGAGAAAACATTATACCAACAGATATGTTGGTAAAATGTTTTTTATTTTTATTTGAATTGATGGGTTATGTACTCATTTATCATCTGAACATGTTTCAAGACACCAGTGTTTATGAAACCCAGTTAAAAACCCATGCCTTATTTTTTTTAAATGCATTTGCATGAATCCAAACAATAGCCTGTTGTTCTAAATGCTTGAGGTCTTTGGGGACATACAAGATACAACAATGGGAGCGATATTTTATTGTTCATATTCATGCATTTAAAATCTCTGTCAGCCACAGTGCGCATTCAGTTTAGAGATCCCCTCTTGCATATTGATGCGTAGTCAGCAGTGAACATAGATCACATGAAGATAAATCTCATTATCTTTCTTCTTCCTGTTTATCGCACTTCATCTCCGTGTCTTTATCTCTTTGTAGGGTAAGCTTGGTGTGCCAGGATTGCCAGGATACCCGGGGAGACAAGGGCCTAAGGTGATTAACCCAGATGAGCTATCACGATCTGTTAAATTCTCCACGGGTTCCTTTGCCTGAGCTTTAAGAGGAAGTCTTAAAGACTATTTTATTAATAGTTTGTTAGTTTGTTTTGGTTGGCGTGTGACGAAGAGAGGATTGTGGGTAATGAACCTCTGTTTCGGTCTCCAGGGGTCAGTCGGCTTCCTCGGTGCAGCTGGCGTGGAAGGAGAGAAAGGACGACGGGTGAGGTTTTGTTTTGACTACCTTTGACTGTGTAAGCAACAATAGGCTAATGACCAATTAACTTTGTTCTTTTACCCTGCAGGGACCGGGCGGCCAACCTGGTGCCGGCGGCCAGAGAGGTCCTAATGTGAGTAGGAGTTTTGTGTGCTTTGAGTGTAAATGCTCCCCTGCACCCACAAATCGGAATTTGACAGGGTGTTACATCATCAGAGCTTTCCTCGCCTGTCATTCACGTCTCATGGACCAGATGAGGCCCTGCATGTGTGCTAATCAGCTGCTGTTTGTTTTCCAACAGGGTGCCAGAGGCGGGAGAGGAGCGAGGGGGCCCACTGGAAAGCCTGGAGAGAAGGTAAGCAAGCATGCACTCGCACAGACACATACACACACACTCGCATATGCTGTGGTGCTCACATAGACGCGCACGAAACACACTCCCACATATACAAGCACAGGCCACACCTGACTGCCCTATAAAATATGGATGAATGTAGCGGCTGAGTTAGAACTGGAGCTGGTTACTGTCGCAGATCTAGATGACAGGCCATCTGGTGCGCTGAGGAGCCTCTGTCTGGCAGGGCGTGCTGCAGCTCTGCGCGCTATACTTCAAAGACCATCTTGGGAAAGATAACGATTTGTTTGAGGTGGAAAAAAAAAGAAAACGAGTGGCCCAGATTTTTTTTAACACACCGTCTCTCTGTTTTTATTCCTCAATTCCTCGGCTGCCTTTCTCCACGTGACAGGGCTCCGCCGGACATGACGGCCCCCCCGGAGCCTCAGGAGAGCAGGTAAAGTTCACATGTCTAGCACATTGTTCTGCCCATTAAAGTAAACCTCATGAAGCTGAAAGGTGCGTCAGAGCCCCCAAACGGACCTTAGACTGGCTGCCAGTGCACACACACCTGTCCAATAGCTAACCTCAGACCTCAGAGTGTGCATTGTCCTATTTTGTGTGGCCTTATTGACTTCTAGTTGACTTTGTTATACACATATATTTATGAAAAATACTAAAGAGGTTATTCTGCATTATTCTTACTTATAATAAAAACAAATTATGTCAGGGTTTAGAGTAATGTGTTTGATCTAATGTGTTGTTTTCCAGGGGCCTCAAGGGCCACAGGGAAGGAATGGTGAAACGGGACCAAAAGGCCCTAATGTAAGCGCTGCCCTACAAACAGAAAACATACTAATTTCCCCACGCTATGTTTACACAAGTCATATATTCTGTTCATTAAATTAATTGGAAACATCTTTTAGGGTCCAGCGGGAAAAGACGGGCTACCGGGCCACCCAGGCCAGCGGGGGGAACCAGTGAGTCACCTTTAAAAACTAGATTCAGTAAACTAGATTCGGTATCTAAACTGCAGAACACACTGCACACAGCACTTTAAACCAAGGCAACAGTCAACTGTCAACATGACCTGTATTTCACCGTAGCAAGCAAATCTCAAACACAGTAGCTTCTTCATTGAATTATTGAAGTGCCAGGCAGAGTGCAAGCTCAGGGGTCTGTATTAAATTCAATAAAAAAAAAAAAAATGTTACCTGCAGTCCATAGATGGCTGCCTCTCTCTGCCTTTCTTGCTGTGGCTCAGCTCTGAGCTGGTGGTCACACACTCACTGGTCTTGCTTCGTTCCCCAGGGCTTCCAAGGTAAAACTGGACCACCTGGGCCCACAGGTGTCGTAGGACCACAGGTGAGGCTGCCAGGTGGTAATATAGAAGTAATATATGTAATGTTTGAGTTTGTTCGTAAACACAGTTAAGTAATTTATGATCATTTTAATACTTGTAGTTGAATGAGTGAATGGTACTGTGTTTCTTTTGGGGCTTGTTAGGGTAAATCCGGCGAGACCGGGCCGACCGGAGATAGAGGCCATCCAGGGGCACCGGGACCACCTGGAGAGCAGGGTTTACCTGGAGCAGCTGGCAAGGAAGGATCCAAGGTGAGCCGGATCTATGCTGACATCACAATCTCCATGACTTAGCAGCACCTCCTTGTTATTGTTACATTAGGTAAAAACCCAAGGACTCTCGCATATGTTATTCTTTCTCCTGGGGTATCATCTCCTCTACTAATTTGCCAATAAATAATAGCGGAGCGCTCGCAGTGCTGAGTGTATTATGACTCATAAAAGATGAATGTTCCCTCTTGGTGTGACTTACTGGTCGATGTGATTTATGACTGCATAAGAGCCTGCTGTCTGTTGGCTGCTGGCCTCGCTGCTAATCCTGTGTATGTGTGTGTGTCTGTGTGTGTGTGTGTGCGTGGTTTCCAGGGAGACCCAGGTCCATCAGGACTTCCAGGAAAGAGTGGTCCAGCTGGCCTCCGGGGCTTTAGGGGGAGCCGCGGGACCCCTGGTGCCATGGTAATCTAAAGCTTCATTCACTGAGTATTGAGATTCAGTAATTTTGATGGATCTAATAAAGTTTCCCTGCTAATTGCATTATATTGCATTATATTGTGTTGTTTGAAACACAAAACACGAGAAAGTGCACATGGGTGCATGGGGAAGAGGTCGAGAACAGTCTGTGCCCATGCATTTTTTTGGGTGGAGGGGCAGGGAGAAGTGCGAGACACTTGGCACTCAGGTGCAGGAGAGGCATCAGCTCTCAGTTTCAAATAAAAAAAAAGGGTTAGTTTTTGTAATGCTGGTTCCAACCACAAGGACAATTCCATACACAAATTGAGGAGTGTATCTTCAACACTAGAAAGGCCCTCATCAATCGGCGACCAGCAAACATTAGTTCAAAGGTTTTCACTTGACATGATTTTTCCTAGATACGGTATGTGAGATTCAACGATATAAAAGCCATGTGAAAAACATCATATTAATGACTGTGGCACAGTTGATGTTTCTGTCATGTTCATGCCTGCAGGTTGATTGATGGCCACTTGTTTCCGTGTCTCTCCAGGGTCCAGCAGGTCTGAAGGGTGGAGAGGGCCCGCCTGGTGTTGCTGGATCAATTGTAAGTGTGTTTTATATTTTCCCGGAATGCCCCTTTTCCTGCCCTGCACTCCCTGCTTTCCCCCCAGCGCGACATTACTGTATGCCATGTTAGCATGCTAGGCGTGAGGACAGTGTGGAGGGCAAGGCTGTTCCCATGGCGATCTGTGATCGTAGCGGTCGCACTAAGTGAGGAGTCAACACACGTCTCATTTCCCCCAGGGAGCCGCCGGTGAGAGAGGCCCCGCCGGGGCAGCTGGAGGCATCGGTCAGCCTGGCCGAGCTGGAGGTGTCGGCCCTGCTGGACCAATGGGAGAGAAAGGCAACCCGGTAAGATATAGAGTGTCTATGTCTAAAGCTGTGGTCCGCCATATTCCACGTGAGGAGATTTTGGTAACATCTACAGTAAGGGGTAAGTCATCGCTTTGAAACCAAACATTCTGCCTGGTTGGCCAACTACTATGGACCAACAAAGTTGTCAATAGCAGAATTGAGGACAGAAAGACCTTCAAGAATGGCCTACAGGCTGTATTTCCTCCACCCATGATAAATGGTGTGTTGCTTTAATGTCTTGTCTGTATCTATGCTATAAATAGATTGTTTGTGTGTATTCATGTGTGTCGTAGAGAGAAAGAGAGACACAATGAACCTGCTCTCTTGCCTGTTCCTCACACTAGACAGCAGATCCATCAAGGTGTCTTGTTGCTTGTTGTAGCAGGGTGGCAATTGTGAGACGTGTGCTGTTGTCCCATGTGTTCCCCAGGGAGAGAAGGGGCCTGTAGGACCTGCTGGACACGACGGGGGACAGGGCCCTGTAGGACTGCCGGGGGCAGTGGGGCCTCCAGGGCCACCGGGAGAGGACGGCGACAAGGTAGTTATGCCAAACAGGCATGCAATGAGTGCTAGAGCCTCATCACATGAGCACTAAGCACTAAGCCACCCATACGCAGTCATATAACGTTTGCTATTTTGTGTGTGTCCACAGGGAGAGACAGGAGGACCAGGCCAGAAGGGGAGCAAAGGAGACAAGGGAGAAGGCGTGAGTTTGAATTGAATGTGATTAATCAGAACATGACGTCTCCGGGGAGGGTGAGAACAAATTGTCTCATAATCGGTTGAGGATAATTCATCGTAGTTTACCACCACAGTAGGCCTGTTGGTATCATAAGTTGTTGGGTTGAGGTACCCTTTTTCCTCTCACTACTTTGTACTCAGCTGATTTTCTGACCCACCAGGGCCCCCCGGGACCTGCTGGAAGCCAAGGACCCCTGGGCCAGCCAGGACCACCGGTATGTTAACATTAAATAGACCCCCAGTGTGCAGAATGGGTCCGTTTAGGTTGGGGTGAACAGCACTTATTAGTCTGGGTTTGTTTTCCAGGGGGTTGATGGGGAGCCAGGCCCCCGGGGCCAGCAGGGGATGTATGGAGCTAAAGGAGATGAAGGAGCCAGGGGCTTCAATGGAGCCACGGGGCCCAGCGGATTACAGGTAGGCATTCTTCAAAACTCATCCCTAATGTTTTAAGATGTTCGGATGTGAAATTCGGAGAGCGTATGTCCCTCCCATAGCTGACTGCTGAATGGCTTGCATTGCTCTCTACTCCTCCCCCTGCAGCTCTTATAGACTCAACCCCCACCCACACACACAGTTGTGTTTTAAACATAAACAGTGAACTTATTGGGTTCTGTGGGGTGCTATAATGTGGGGTGCTATAATGTGGGGTGCTATAATGCAATTGAGGAGTGTGCTTTTAATGTATACTGTAGTTTAGGCTATAGCAATGCATCTCTGCCTGAAGCTGTGAGCCTGATTGTGTTTGGCTTTTCAGGGAATGCCAGGACCCCCAGGAGAGAAGGGAGAGAGTGGACATGTTGGTCTAATGGTGAGTCCTGGTCACTGGTCAGCAGGCTTTGTGTCAGAACCGACCTGTTAACCCTTCATTTTTTATACGCTTGCATTCTTCTGTGCAATACATTTTGAACAATCGGCTTTTCTGTTGCCAACTACCACACTGTCCAAAAAATAATTCGTTTTTTGTTGTTTAAGCCCCTACATTAAATGATCATTCGGAGCTGAGTTTGGGTTGTATGGTTGTGGTACATAGTGGTACGCAGCTGACCCGAGTCAGGTCACCCCTAAACACGTCAAATATTGATGTTTTTGGTGATACAAAACCTTACATTTACTTTCATTGAGCAGCTACGCTAAAAGCACTAAATTCGTGTCTAAATCTGCAAAAGACGTCACTATATTCAAATCAATATATTCAAAGTCAAAAGTTGTCCATAGAGGCTTATTCAACACCACATGACTATCAGAGTTGAAAAAAACACAATCAACACACAATCTATTTCAGCTGAACACAACTGAGTACCAGTAAATCAACAAGGCAACGTTATCCTGTTAATTTGAAACGCCAAATAACTTTTTACAGCAACAGTTTCCTCAGTGTATTCTAAAGAAATGCCGCTGGCACATTACACGCTTCATTTACAGTGCAGCATAAGGTTTTCCCCAGGGGGGTTTGAACAGCAATTGTAATTAAATAAGAGCCATTCATGAAACTGACGTAGGTCGAAAAAACTGTTTTATGGATAAGCACTGCAGAGCAGGGAAACAGATGTTTGTTTCAGTTATTTGGTATCAGGCACTTCTCCAGACAGAGCCACTATGGACCGGCCATACGTGGCTGAACAAGAGGGCCAAAGGAAAAAGGGCAGAAAAATGGAGCGGTAGAGTGACAGAGAGGGAGCAGTGGAGCGATGGAGAGCAAGAAAGGGGAGGGGTGGTGGTGATGAGCGGGAAGACAGTGTGACAGCTGTTAATCAGATTATCCCCCGCCTTGGCTGTCTAATGAGCATCCTGCTTTGTGACAGTCATCTCAGAGCGCCGCCGACCATAAACACGCGCACAACGCGATTTCCTATATTGCCCTTCTTCTCCACAGCCAGATTAGGGAGGGAATGTGTCAAAATGGAATCCAAAACAAAAGGCAAGAGATGGAAAGAGACCGGGAGGGAGAGCGAGAGAGTGTGAGAGAGAGAGACACACAGACAGCTCAGGGGGAAGCTTCATTCATGTGTGAGCGCTGTGGATCATAGGATTCTCCGCACTAATGCTCTAGTGTCTCTCCAGCAGCGGGATATGTTTCTGCCCGTTTCCAGGCCGCCTCCCTCTCACTGGGTAGTTTGTCTTTCTCATTCCTCTCTCACACAGACTTCAGAGCGTTTGCGAGCTCAGCTCGGCGTGTTTTTAATTCAGACTGGTGCCGCGGCAAAGTTCTGATTAATTGAGCGTCGATCTCTTGAGGTGCGACGCACAAGTCAGCTCACGCAGCTGTATTCTCATTTTCACTCTGCTGAATAGAACAGGGGCTCGCATCTCACGGGCTAGAGGTTCCTCATTAAGAAAAGAGTTGGAGAGGAGTCAAAGCTGGTGTCCTATTGAGGCTAATAGCCTGTCCTGGATGTCTTCATCTTGTCATTATGATAATGAGTCTAGGAACTGGGCCCGCTGTATCAAGTCCTTCACCCCTGTATGGATTTACGGCTAACATTTGGAGCTCTAGTTTCTGGACGGCGCAAAGCGGTAGTGCTAACGCTAACGCAGATGCACTGACATTTCGCTAGGCACAAGGTGGTTTTTCTCTGTTTTCATAGAATGCACAGGAAAGACTTTTTCCATCCATTACGAAATTGGCAGTTTGCCATGACAGAGTGCGCACTGCTTTTAAAGAGAATAATAAAAATATTAAATATTTTAAATATAGTTTTATTGCATTTGATAACAATTGCATATAATGTTAATTTTTTATATATTTTTGTTTATTGTTTGGCAATACTAAAGTCCTAACAAAACATTATTCTGTCTACAGGGTCCCCCGGGACAGGCCGGTCCAAGGGGCCCCCAGGGGGCAAATGGTGGAGAGGTAAAGCACAGCATGTGTTCAGACCATATTGCTTTATCATACATGCACTTAGAATTAGACATTAGGTGTCATTATAGGGCTACTGTACCTAATGGGCAATGGGCAGCACTGCAGGGGACCTGCCCTCCATCTGTAGGACCTGGCTTCAGGCCCCTGTGAACCACAGGAGAGCATCTGCCCAGATGAACTGTCCTTGAGCCAGACATTAAATCCATATCAGCTCCAGGGATGCTGTACTTTAGCTGAACCTGCACTATGACCTATCTGTGGTGGGGAGTAGGGAAATATGCCTATGGGGATTAATTAAGAATTCTTAATTTATTTGGGGATACTGTTCTGGTTTGTACTCATTAGTTTTATTCAATATAAGCGGTATATGTTTGCCCTTATGTTTAACATGCCCTCATACACCAATTAAACATTTTTAAATTAATACAAAAAATACTATTTTAAACTTATATCTGTGGGAACGTTTGTTCACACTGAATGCTCACTTACACACTACATGGTACGTGTTCATTTGCCTATGAAAGAATAGATAAATAAGTTATGGAGGATTACGGTACATGTCCCAAGTCTAATGTTCACCCATGTGATAACAACTTAAGCATTTGTGTTCAATGCGTGTTTGTGCCCTGTGCACTACTGTATTTGACATCAAGTACACGCTACTGTAAATTATGTCACAATGATAACACCATATCTTTCCTCACCTCAGATCCCCTAATTTCCATTCCTTATCACACCTTTCTTACGCACACACACACGCACACATACAGCTTCTTCCATCCTCAAACTCCTCGGCAGCTTGTGAAAGCTGAATTATTAAAAAGTAGTAGAATATAATCCCTGAGAGAGAGAGAGTTATATTTACCACTCTATGAATCATTAAGGAGTATTGGACTATCATCCCTAAGAGGTGGGCATATTTACCTCTAGTAATGGCCGCCCCTCAAAGGCCTCTGCTATAGGTCAATTATTCAGCAGCGAGGCCGCAGGGAGCCGCATTAGACACGCAGCGCTTCCTCAGAGAGAGAGAGAGAGAGAGAGAGAGAGAGAGCTGGGTTGTGGAGATAGAGCAGATCTATATATGGACTGATACTGTACATGAACGGCGGGAGAGAGAGAAAGTGGGGTGGCAGGAGAGGAGATGGGGTTGACAGTGGAGGAGTGGGGTTTGGTAATAGTGCCTCATTTTACCCAGCTGCCATGTATGTGCACTCTAGCGAAGACATGCTTTTACCGTGCCGGTCTCGCCAAGACGCGCGTGCACACACACACACACACACACACACACACACACACACACACACACACACACAGAAACTAGCAAACAAGAGGGAGAAAAGAGAGGGCAGACAAGATGCCCCCCCGCCCCCCACTGTGTGGCTCAGACACCATCCTACGGAGAGAGAAAAAACCTGACACTCAATATTTCCTCCCTGTGTTGTGAGAACGCTGTTCCAGCTTCACGTACTGTGGGAGCAGACCTGCTGACAAACACAGGGAAAAAATACTCCCCCTCCACGAAACGGGTTTTAAAATATTGAATTGATATTCTAAGCCTTCCCTCACCCTGTGACGTTTTGGCTCAAGCTACTCTCTCCTTGCGTCCTTGTGCGCCGCAGGGCCCGCAGGGAATGACAGGCGGAGTGGGTCAGCCTGGACTGGTTGGAGAAAAGGTCAGTGTTTGCCATTAGTGACTACAAGAAGCCTGTGGACATATTATGCATAGTATGTGGTGTGTATGTATCTGTGTGTGTTAATGTGTGTCGGTACACTAATGGTCCAGTGTGTCTTCTCTCCCAGGGTGAAGATGGAGAAGCTGGAGACCCAGGACCAGTTGGAGAGCTGGGCATCGCTGTGAGTTTCTCTGTCCAGCCTCTGTCAGTATCTTCATCTTCCTTCTCGTTTCTCTCATCATGGGGTTTATATCTGTTGTGATCACAGGGTGGCAAAGGTGAGGTGGGGGAGAAGGGTGATTCGGGGCCCCCTGGGGCTGCTGGACCCCCAGGGCCAAGGGGTGCACCAGGAGAGGACGGACCCAAAGGCAATCCGGTGAGTGTCTCTCTATCTGGAGCGCATTGTCAGTCAATCAGTCAAAACCTACTGTATTTTTACTGTAGTTAGAGAAATTAGAAATCCACACTTCTTATTATATTGTTTTCTGCGCAACATTTCACCTGTAGGATTGATGTCACAATTACAGTAAAAACACTAAAAAGTAAAATGAAATATCGATGAGAAACCGAATTGGCTATTACAGGGTTGCCCTGAATACAGTGATGTTCTGGTGCTTGAATATCAAACTATGTACAAATGGGTGTCATCACGAACAATTTCCTGTTGCCCACAGGGCCCCATTGGATTCCCTGGAGATTCAGGATCACCTGGAGAGCCAGGTGCCAACGTGAGTTGTCTTGCTACTATATCTGTAGCTATCATGCCATTGGTTAAATGTTTTGTGTCTATTTAATTTTTAAACTGTTTGGTCTTTACGCAGGGAGTTGATGGTGGACCAGGGGCGAAAGGTGACAATGGAGAACCTGGCAAAGCAGTAAGTATTTCTTATTCATTGCCTCTCACTGTCTTTCTGACAGACACACTTCTGACTGAGTGTGTGTGTGTGATTCCATTTCAAATGTAACCTTTAATTCTTTGCTACACAGGGACCTCTAGGAGCCTCTGGAGAGCCCGGGCCAGCTGGACCCCCAGGGCGAAGGGTCAGTCTGCAGATATCTGTTTTACGCCTGTTGTACGCCTTTGTGAAACTGTCTGCGAAAACCTTGAGATTGTAATAAGTGTCATTTAATGTTAGGGTCATTACTCAAAAAAAGTAATGCATTACTTTCCTTATTTACTCCCTATAGAAAGTAAATTGTTACACTACTCGTTACATTACTTTTGCATTACTACGCATTACTACGCAACTTCGCCTGAGATGCATTGCCACGTAATTGCCAGTTAACAATTTAACATTAAGCCCTACATATGCCCACATATCAGCAAAAATCCCTATCCTAATAAGGAGGACATACACAATATCTTTCTTTTATGCTCTTTAATAAAATAATACCACAAAACCGACAGCAAAGTCGGTAAAAACCAGCCCAAAGACAGAAAACAAGTAACTATATAATTGTTTGATTAGTAACTGTATTGTGATTACTAAATTTAGTAACCGTAATGCATTACAGATGTGGCAACCTAGAATGTCGGCTGTTTGCAGTGATGTGCCTGAACGCGTTCTTTGAACGATAGTTCATGAACCCCGTTACGCAAGAGTGTCGGGAGCGCTTCTTTATTGTGCATTCACTACAATGCTAAACTCATCCACCAGGTGGAGCACATAAACCCGACAGATCAGTGTGTACTTGGAGTCTGTTTATCAAATGATTTTATTCACTAAAAATGTTCGTTCCATGTGTCAAATATTGTGTTTACAATTAAACTTTGTGATTGTACTGTGGTAGGCGTATTTCCTTTTCATGCAGCCAGCGAGCAATGTGTTTGCATAACAGCAGCATTGGCTTTCTCGATACAGATTTCTCGCTGTGGACTAAACTAGAAGTACTGTAACAATTGTTGGCCGTGGTTTTATTATTTTTGAAAATACTAAAACAGTTCGTACTTTTGTACTATATACACAGAAAGCAGTGCTGGCACCTGCTTTTCCCCCATATTAAGACATATTTTTCTGAAATGGCATGGGGACGCAATAGTGCGCAATGCTAGTTTGGTGTCAAATAAAACCAAATATTGTGCTAGTGTCGCCGCCTCATTCAATAATCGCTACTACATGTTGTGTCGTGTCGTCGAGCTGACGCCCTGCAACTCTGAGCCTCAATTTATCTGCCACGGAACCGCAGACATTCTAGGTTGCCACATCTGTACTGCGTTACAGACAAATGTAATGTGAATACATTTACCAACACATTGTATGTACAGAAGTAGAAACTGAGAAAAAATAGAATAGTTGGCTAATTACCTACATTTATTTTCTCCGCACAGGGTCACATCGGAGCTGCAGGAAAAGAAGGGAAGCAAGGAATGAAGGGAGCTAAGGTAAAGACAAGGACTCCCCTAATCTCTCTGTGCACTGCCAAACCATCTGACATGTATCTGAGCAAATCTTAAAGTTCCTAATGCTTGTCTGTTCGTCTCTCATGCAGGGGACAATAGGTACTGAAGGCCCAGTGGGGAAGACAGGGCCAGTGGGACCCCAAGGACACCCGGGGAGGCCCGGTCCAGAGGGCCTCAGGGGCATCCCAGGGCCTGCGGTCAGTACCCAGCCCAATACTATCGATCCGAGCTGGGTCCTTGTGACATTGTGAGAACATTGCTGGCACCTCAGTTTGATCAGTCCAAAACAAAAGCAGTGCTCACTCAATTATTAATCTTTCCGCGGACTGCTGGTTAAACAGTTTTTTGAGGCTGCTGTCCGTTTCTGTTGTAATACCTCAGTTTGATCTGTTTGTGAGTCTGCATATTTAATTAGTGCTTTGATGCCCTGAGAGCAGACAGAACATTCATATCCTGTGTTTATTCTCCAGGGTGAGCAAGGATTAAATGGGCCACCAGGACAGACCGGACCCCCAGGACCAATAGTAAGAACTAAACTCCTGGATAATAGTCAAACATTGCAGCAAAAAGGAAGTCATTTGGAATTGATCCAAAAATGTCCAAACATATCTGATTCAAAACATGTTTTCTGCAGTAAATGTGACTCATTAATGAAACTCAATATGTTCACAGGGCCCATCAGGACTACCAGGCCTGAAAGGAGATCATGGGGTGAAGGGTGATAAAGTAAGTGCCATGTTGGTTTTAACAGACACTTAATGAGCCATCATTTAAAACTGAAGCTGGAGATTTTGCATTGACATCCTATTTCTGTCTTCAGGGTCATGGCGGGTTGATAGGTCTGATTGGGCCCCCGGGAGAACATGGAGAGAAGGGAGACAGAGGCCTACCAGGAAACGAGGGCACACCAGGACCTAAAGGAGACGGGGTATGTGTTACGAGAGAGTAAAACTACTAACTATGTATAATCATATATTGCAATTGCCACACATATGGACTCATCCATACACAGGAAACTAGTCATTTGTATTTTATGTCTAATTTGACTAGATTTTGCACATCTGATAGTAGAACAACAAGACATGTCTGTCTTCCCTAGGGTACGGTTGGCCAACATGGTCCTACTGGCCCACCAGGACCGCCTGGACTGTCTGTAAGTGATGCCATGCCAGCAGTACATACAACACTATGATACAGTACACACTCTACATAAAGTACAGCACGTCTCTGCAGCACGAATATGATCGCTCATTAGTTGGCAGTGCTGCCTTGCAGTGTCGCAGAATTTGCCTGATCTCTCGTGGGGTTTCCACCCATGAGACATGAATGTTTAACTAATTGAGATAATAAAATTGCCCTTAGGTGGGAAAACTGCATGTTTTTAATTAGATAATCATTTGATTTAGATTTTTGGCTTACAATGATTAATTGGTTTGGGATTTCGTGTCCTCCTTGAAGGACATTCTAACGGGACATGGGATCGAATGTGTGCCCTTTCAATAATGAGATGTATTCACTTAACATGAGGAAACCTTCACAAGAAGAAGTTGAAGAAGCTTTATGGAGAAACACAATGTCACCACTAATTGCTAGCCAGCACTTGGAAGTAAGAATCATGACCTCAGCTACCGTATGACCTGTTTCGGCCCTGGTAACATGCTCTCGTAATGATTACTTAACCTTCTGCCGCATTTACTGTAGGAATTACAGGAACATGGTGGTGTAAAATGTGAACGTACTGCATGGTCCCTGTGTTTTTAATGCCGCTGTATGCAGCTAATTCTGCTATCTCTTCTAAGGGTGCAGTGGGCGAGAAGGGATCGAAGGGAGACACGGTGAGTCTAGTCCTTTGTCTCATTTCCATATTGCTATTCCAGTTCTCACACCTCAGCAGCTGGGAGGAACATATGCCTGGGACAGCAGAGTGCATGTTGGCTTAAAATGCACCATGCCTCGATCTGCTGTGTTTACTGCTAAAAGCTTGCCGTACAGCCATGCCCTTTTAATAGGATTTGGATCTGGTGTGTATAATGTTATGAAGACCGTAATGTGTCTCCAAAGTCAGGGCATTGACCGAAGAGCGCCGATGCACATAGATGGATAATCCTATAAAGCAGCAACCATATCTGTGTGGCTATAGCCCATGTGATAAAACGGAGAGAGCGTTTTAGGTGAGAGGGTGATTGACCCAGGGTTTTTGTCCTTCGCTGTTCTCCAGGGCACCATCGGTCTCAGAGGAGACACAGGCCCGGCTGGCCCTCCGGGACCCCCTGTAAGTACCTGCATCCATCTGTCACTCCATGTTGTTTATTTTCCTCTACATGACTCTCATGGGCGTAGAAGCCATTTCAAAATCTGGCATTTGTCCTCCCCCCCCCCCCCCAAATTTTTTCCTCATGAAATATCTAATTTTGCATTACCTGCACTGCACAAATACACTGCACAGACCGCGGGAGTCTGAAATGAATCCATTCCTCTTGTTTGTGACTTTAATGTTGTGATGCTGTGTAGGCCTACCGTTCGTAGTTTTAAGGAGAAGCTGGGAAAAGTGAGATGCCGATTAAAAAAAAAGAAAGAAAGATGTGTGTTAACATTTACTTGGTCGAATGAACATCGGACACTGGAGAAAGCCGAAGCGTCAGCTTTGAATGAATAAAGTCTGCCCTGCTGAATTAAAGATCCTGTTCGAAAATGTGGATTGTTTATTTCATGGACTGAAAAAGAAACTTTTTGGTATGCGATCGTGATCATGGGTATTTATTGATGTAATAATGTATATTTTTGACTAAATATTTTCTGGACCTGATCGTCTGGACTGTTGCCAATGTAATAACACTGCTTTTAATCCGAATGTTCTCTATCAGTGGATTAATAGGTGAGTTGCATATGTAACAGTGGCCAGCAGGTACAGCTCTGTGCAGTAAAGCAAACCTCACTCCCCGACGCTGTGTTTTACCATCTTGCTAGCATGTCCTCCTCCCAACCCTGAGGTTTACGAGTTTGAGTGCCTTGTTACACAAACATTTTGTAATTGTTTGTTGGCTGGTGGTCTGACAGAGCCTTTGATTGTACCTGCTGTTGTGATTGTATGTTGTAATAGTTCATCAATCGAACGACAAGAATCTTAGCTTTGCCTCCTCCAAGATGGACCCCCCCCACACTTTCAATAAGCTTCCTTTGCCCATGCTCTCATGCTCCCCCCCCCATTCTCACCTCTTCTTCCTCCAGGGGCCTCCCGCTACCATGGTCCAGCCCCTGCCCATGAGGGAGGGCAGGAAGAAGAGGAGGAGGAACTCCGAGAGAGCCGGAGGAGCAGCGCCACTGATGGAGGAGGACTTGGAGTTAGAGCTGGAGATGGAGGAGTTCCTGCAGGCGGACGAGCCTCTGGAAGACGCTGAGGGCATGGAGGAGGTCTTCGCCTCCCTCACCTCCATGAAGACTGAGGTGGAGCTGATGAGGAGGCCGCTGGGAACCTTCGAGAGCCCTGCCCGCACCTGCAAGGAGCTCATGATGGTCCAACCAAACTTCAAAGACGGTTAGCAAGGAGATTTATCACCAGTGATGCGTATCACTGCCCTGGCTCATCCGAAAACGATCGAAATCATTCTGACCACATTTGAGCCATGCACACATTTCCCTTGGCACATCCTCATGAAATCATAATGCAGTTTGTCATTTCAGCTATATTGTCATCGTATTATCCTACAGTAGACAGAGGATGTCATAATTACACCCTGGATGTGATGGATGTGTTTTCCCCACCTCTCTCCTCAGGAGACTACTGGATAGACCCTAACCAAGGCTGCAATCGGGATGCCGTCAAAGTCTACTGTAACTTTACAGCCAGTGGAGAAACCTGTCTCAATCCTGACAAGAAAATTGAGATGGTAAATCTCTTGCTGCCAGACAGTACAAAGAGGACTGCTTCATATTTACAGCAGAGCCTGATTTGCCGGTTACATCCCTCGAGCCCCAACCTCTGGTTAACATTCTCCTCTCTCTTTCGCTCTGTGTGTTTAGGTGAAATTAGCAGCCTGGAACAAAGAGAAGCCAGGAAGCTGGTACAGTCTATACAGGAAAGGAAAGCAGGTAGGTGAAAGAAATGGCTCCTTCCATTAATCTCAGCAACCTTCAAATGTCAGAGAGTCTTTTTCAGCTAAATTACTCATCCTCACTCAGTGTGTTTAAATAATGTTCATGAGGATGATGATTGAGGTGCTTGTGTGGGTGCGTGTAGGAGTGTGCTTGTGACTGTGCTTTTGTTGTTGTTGTGTGTGTGTTGCCTTTGTGTTCACCCATGTGAAAACATAGATTAACATTAATTTTCATATGTACTGTATCTGCTCACTGTGGAATTAATCATCCACCTATGGGATCATTTGCAGGAAGCGAGTGCTGCTTGCATTTATCCCAGAGGTTGATTTGAAGTTGTCGGGATGGCTCACCCAAAGTCATTTGCTGCAGACCCTCTTTGCCTACGTAGCATCTAGCATGTGGCAGCATTGGCCTTTTACCTGATCAGAGCTCTCAGAATCCTAGAGCTGCCAGCACAATCCCTTGCACTGACTTGGTCCTTGGATTGTGTGGTCTATGCCTCCACCCCCCCCCCCCTCCTTATTTTCTAACTCCCTTCCCATTTCCCGCTTTTGAACTCTTGTTCCTACTCCGAATACAAGTCATCTTAACCTTTTTTACCCTGCTACTGGCATAAATGTATTCATGACCAGTGGGGAGATTTATTAGCAAGTGGCGCAGAGAGAAATAGAATTGAAAACCTCACACATCTGACACTCATACCCAGACCTGTTTCACTCATATATTAAGTGTCACTAATGTGTTTATTGCGTCCGCCGCTGCCTTTAGTAAGCATAGTGTCACACTGTGTGCCTAGCCAATACATTCTGATATGAACACAGAAGATATGTTACATATTGATTCTGTCCATGCCATTAAGTTCTCCTACAGTGATAGCGACGGGAACCCAGTTCACGTGGTCCAGCTGACCTTCCTGAAATTACTGAGTGCCACGGCCAGGCAGACGTTCACCTACACCTGCCAGAACTCCGTAGGCTGGTTAGACAGCGCCACAGGCTCCTACCAGCGCGCCCTGCGCTTCCGGGGCTATAATGACGAGGAGCTAACCCAGGCCAAGAGCCCCTTCATTCAGCCACTACACGACGGATGCCAGGTTAGTGCCAGGGGGCAACCAGCCAGATAGGAATTGGCATTAATAAAGTAAAACGTGTTTATCTCTTCTGCTACTGTCATCAGCTGGTGCTTGATTCAGAAAGGGTCTTGCAGATGGTAGCCATCAGCCCATTTGCACGTGTTCCTAACATGTTATTTTCTCTGCTGCAGTACCGGAAGGGTCAGGAACGGACTGTTTTGGAGATTGACTCATCAGCCGAGATTCTCCCTGTCATCGACGTGGCACCTGCAGACTTTGGTAACAGCAACCAGAAGTTTGGCTTCCAAGTTGGACCTGTATGCTTCAACGGCTAACATCCCACCTACCACAGAAAACAATGACCTGCAAAGGACTCTACAGCTATTTATTATACTATATGTTCCTATATGTGGTATATTTTTTAAGACTATGTAGAGCAATGACATTCTAGCTTCTGTGACTCTACAATAAGGATGAATAACATTTGGGACAAAGCACGTTTACAAAAGGGAAATCTTCCACTTACAGTATATTTAATTTTTAGTAATTTTTTTTTCCTGTGATACTGTCCTCGTCCTGAGTGTGCTGTTATTGGATCAGCTAGATTAAGAGGACGGCACCGCTTAGCGATGGCCATTTCAAAATGACAAATGGATTCTTCCCGTCGAGGAAAGGAACAGCCTTCTCTATAACTGTGGTATCGGCCAGCTGTGCGGAACTATTCAGGCCTCGGATGCAAATCGGTTACTACCTATGACTGAGATGGAGTAAGACAAAAACACTTTTATATTCATCTGCATGCCCCAGGTTTTCTATAATGACAATTACTTAGCTACTGTGAACTTGTCTATCATATTCATTTCAAACAAGTTCCATATTTAATTTATTAAATTTCCCCGTGTGCAGGACTGATGACTTTTCTTTTACCCATCAACTGCAGTAAATAACCTTGATTAGTATTCAACAGGCATAGCTAGTTATTGAACCCGCCACTTACTTGAACGGATAAGGTTATTTCCTTTATTGGACTGCTTCCCTCCGTGAGCCAAATAATAAGCATTTTCAGCTCTTAATGTCTCCACAGACCACACTACTGTATCCATCAGCCTTATGATGTGGCATATACTGGGTATAACAGACCTCAATTGCTAGGCTGGGAACATTTCAGGGCCAGAATGAAATTAATAATGTGCTGATCAGGCAATATGTTTTCCAGTTCTCACTGTAATCATTTATATAAAAAGAAAATGTGTGAAAGCATTTTGTAATTGCTGACCCTGTGGACACCTTAGCCCAAACATTGTTGTTTTGTTGTTGTTTTTTTTATATATTCTTTTAATTTTGTTAATATGTTGAAATGTGGACAATATACTATTGGTGCTTGTTATGTTGTGCTTTTCAGTGGTGCTAAAGATGATACTGTTATTTTGTGTCACTGTCTGTGTACCTTTGTGGGCAGGATTAGAAGACCATGGAGAGAGAGAGAGTTGGTTGTGTTTCAGTTGCATTGCATTATGGGTAGGCAATAACCTTAGAGTTGCTCTGTTGGGTTGGCTTTTTTTGCACACATTTCAATGTAAGGTGTGGCCAATAATTTTTTGTTAATTTCGGGACATGTGGCGGTAATTGGACGCTACGGCGGCGCAGTTGTAAAAGGGTTGGATTAGAATTAATAATATCAGCAGGAGTGATGGGGGCTGTCTTCAATTACGGCCAATCAAATCAGCTCCTCTCATTCCCTTTAACAGCAGCGCACTCTCTGTCATGACGAACGGCCTTCTTATTGGACGGCGAAAGTATTTCCTATGAATTCTATGAACACAGCAGAAGACCTTGAATAGTTGTGATTACGGATCAATTAGTCTATGCAATCGGTTTGTCCTTTCAAGTTGAATGAGATTAATTGAAATATTGAAATCCCTGTCACCATGTTGTTTTCCATGCGTAATGACGCACATTGACTGTTTTATGTTGGAAGACAATATTTGGTTCTATTTGACACCAAATTAGCACTGCGCCACCTGATTTTGACTGACACCCTCTACTGCACCCCCATGCCCATTTCTTGATCAGGCGAGAGAAAAAACCCCTTGCACCTAACAAAATTGTCACTATGTCTGCGTTAGCACTACCGCTGAACTTGAGCCTTCTGAAAACTAGAGCCCCTTGTGTCACATGGCCTTAGAAAGGCCACACCCAGTTGTTGACTCAAGTAATTGAATGCTATAATGCTCTGTCTGCTTCCTCCAGCCCAAACGGTTAATCCAGCCTGTGTATTTTTGCAATTCACTCCAACTGCTTCTTAGCATTAAAGCATTACCGAAATCCTGCCTCTCCTCCAACCCAAATCCTTCCCTGCCCTCCTATGTATAGTGTCTGTTGTATTAATTTTATATGCTGTACAGTTATTCTAAGAATTTGAGTACGAGAAATAACCGGTTGCGCAATATTTTGTGGAAAACAAGACGTGCGGATGATAATAAACCACAAACCAAGCTGTTTTCTTTTTCTCCTTAGAGTCCATGTGTGTTGTTGAGTGTTGTGTGAGAGCACGCGGGCGTCTACGATGTCCACTCAGGGCTGTAATAGACAAACAAGCCTCTTTATTACAGACCCGTTTTGCAACATTCACTCGACATGCCAGCAGTCAATTTCAACACACACACACACACACACACACACAGCAGATGTAATCAGCTCTGATCCGTTCCCCAGTTAATTTATTTCAATTAGCTTGTGTTTCGTACCTCGAGAGGGAGGCTGATAGGCGAGCGACGCATGCAGCGGAAGGACGGAAGGCTGAGGGAGGAGGGGAGTAATGAAATGGCTGAGGATGAGAAAGACTTGCCGGTGGAGAATTGGGTCTGCTCAACGGAGATAGTGACGCTTTGCGTGCACGCGTTTGTGGGATTCTGTGAAGGAGAGGGCGAGAGATTGAAATGGGCCAGACCAAAACAGAGGAATGGACACGATGAATGCACACAGACGACCGCTATGATGCGACGGTTTCTCTCCTATCTCTGTTCGTCGACATCTCTGTATCTAAATACCAGCAAAGTCTGCCCCCCCCCCCTTTCTCTCGCTAGCTTTCTTACCTATCTTTCTCTCTCAAACACACACACAATAATTGCTTTTTGTTCTTCCCAGCGCTTGTGCGCGCGCACGCTCGCTGTCACACGCTCACTAACACACGCTCGCTAACACACACTAATCTGCACACCAGCGCCCATACTCTCACATCAAAGTACAAGGCTGCTCTGTCCCTCTGGGGCCTATTCTTCAAGGTTAGCATCAATGGCAGAATAAAGGTTACCATGTTTTTTTTCTCTCTGCTTTGCTCTCTTCCACTCAATTGAATTTTAACCACAGTAAGCTCTTGACCAGGAAAGGTCACCTTTCTCTTACTCTGCCATTGCCTCAGAATAATGATCATTGTGACCGTCAATGCGGCGTTCCCACAGTGGTGTGCCCTTTTCTAATGCTCATACGGTACTCTGTGACTTTGTATCTGTAGGGTTTTGTGTTTGAACTTTCTATTTATATTGCTGAGGTCTGCGCATTATGTAGCAATATAGTTATGCTGCTTGGAATAAAAGATTATCCTCCTATTCAGTCATAAACATAATCACAAGACAGAATTCAACACAACACAAAACAGTTTATCAATCTCTGATTGTCTGATCATGTCTGAGAAATCAGAATTCAAGCAAATAGCAACTAAACACAATGCCAATCTATCTGGTTATGGTAATCAGTTGGAAAAACAACAGCTTGAGTTAGGAAAGCTTGGCAGCAAAAACAGGGAAGGCTGTTCTTATTGGATTTCTTTGGAATTGTACTTCTACATGAATTAGCATTGAAATTACCACTTTACTTTAACATATCGCAAATTGATGGAGATAACAAAATAATAAATTTATACTGTATATAATATATTCTATAATGCATTATAAAAACAAACAAGCATTGCAATACCCGCGACATTAATGCAACACTGTCTACTCAAACAGATTCTTAAGCCTCTTCCTCATAAATATAGAATGAAAACTGTACTGCAATACATAAAGCAACTGCAATTTAAATATGCAATACGCTGTAATACAAAAGCATCATGCTTTAAACTGAAATTTAATTCCTTGTATCTATTTTGCATTGATACTGTATTTGGTACATTAATTACATAATAACCCATTAACTAACCGTAATAACAGTATTGAGATAACTAACTAGTGACATACAGTATCTTGTTAGAGTTCAAGGGTAATGCTGGAGCTTAATCTGAATTCATTATCCACTGTCCATATGTTTCACTCAATATCTAAGATTTTTACACTAACTGTTGAGATTTTGGTACAAAGATAAGACATGGATGTTAAATGAGAAAATATCTCATTATTTTGTGATAAGGGGTTGGAATTATTATCCAAAAATGAATTAAATTTGCTACTGCATGAAGATGAGTCGTCAGAAGCTGATATCATCTTGTTCAAGTCAGTCATCTACAGCAGTTCTATTTAGCACAGCTTCCTAGAATTATTCAATTGGACTGAGGTAGACTTTCCACATGATGTTTCATGTAGCAAGCACTAAAATTCCAAGTGTTTCACGTATGTCTCTAAGGCTACAGGCAGGTCAAAAAACAAGCTGTGGTCAGGCGATGTGCAAACAGATATCCAATCCAAAAGGCAAAAAACAAAAGCAGACTCTTAGGTCACAAACGCATAAACACAGGCAGACAAGGCTTGGGGCACAAAGGTAAAATTACGAAGGTAAATTACGAACTAGAAACAGGTATGGGGCAGGATATTCTAGTGGTCTAGGTGTTGGACTCCCAGCCGGAAGGTCGTGGGTTCTATCCCCAGAGGTGGTCTACCTGTAAGCATCCTCGAGAAAGATGCCTAACCCCTATCTGCTCCATGTAATAGCACCTTGTAATTGTAAGTCGCTTTGGATAAAAGCGTCTGCTAAATGACATAATTGTAATTGTAATTGTATACACAAACAAGAAGTTAATAAACACAATAGAATGGGAACAGACAATATTGCGTTAATAATTCTCCTGCTGTGTGTGTGGCGATGAGTCAGTTGGTGGGAGCGCTCCTAGTCGTGACAGGTAGTGTGCTTTCACCATCTTATACATTTTAATAACAGTTAATACATTGTTTGTTATACTGACTAGTTAAAGTATTAAATACTGTTATTATCATTATTTATTTAAGGAGTAGGCTAACCATTAATTCTGAATGGTTGTAAAGTGTGTTAAGTGCAGCATGGGAGCTCAGTGGCTGGCATTGCTACATAATTCTTTCATGCCAACAAATGGGTAAAAGGAAAACCAATTGTTTTTGTGTGCATTGTTGTTGGGACTACTAATGTATTTATTGTCAGTAAACCTTTTCTTTAATTAATGGCAGCTACACCTGTTATCTATCAATCTTTTATCAGATTACCTCCCTTGGCACCTCCCTTGACATACAGTATCTACAGTGTGATCTGTGAGCCTTATCTGCCTTGTGATGTCAAGAAGCTACACTCACTAAGTATATTATCTACAATGATGTAATCTTTGGCTTGTCCGTCGATCTGCTGTGCTCCTCCGGTGTCCTGTGGCAGCAAAGAGGGACAGAGTTGAGTTTCTGCATTGATTAGCTTGTCTTCCAGTATTGGTGCTCACGGCGAGGCGACACTAGCTACCACTAGAGCTAGTGGTTTTAATTTTTGAGCCATAACCCCCCCAAAAATACAATTGTTCATACCTTGCAACCTTGCAATACATCCATGCTATAAATCACTTAATAGCATAACATATACTGTAGCACGCAAACATATTATTATAATTAATATACACAACCATGAACACAACAACAAATACATCTTTTATAAAAACTGTTACTATTAAAAATAATAAAAATACAAGTTGCAAAACCCCTGATAAAGGGGTTTTGAATCTTAAAACCACTTCTGGCAATGGCCCTGAATTAGCTTTATCGTGATAAAACCTTATCTCTCTCACTATTCAACCTTTTTTATCTCTCTCTCTCTCGTTAAGCCCACTGTACTATTGTCAAAAACACATTTCCGACTGCTGTGTGAGTGACGAATTTGGTTTCTAATGCGTAGAGCGGAACCACACCGAAAGTGACTTGAGAAACAATACCATCCACCCTCCCAAGGCTCCCACGCATATGTCATGTGTGTATTTTACACGCTTTCCATATGGAGTTCTTTGTTTGGGTTGCGTGTTTTTAGCATGTAGCCATATTGAATCAAGTGTAGCCTACTGTATCAGCACTGAATTCAGCAAGTGAATGAGATTAGAAAAATAACACAAGCTTCATAAAAAAAGTTACACGTAAAATAACGTGTTTCTTCCTCTATAATTTGTTGTTCCTTCTTTGTTCGGATTTTACCGCTGCTAACTATCTTTTCCTCTCAATAAACGAGCGTCGCAGCAAGTATATGGGCATTTGCTTGTATAGCGGCATTTGCTTGTAGGCCTATAGCACTGTAGTGTACACATCAGACTGTCTGAAGCATATCGTGGGTATTCCTCTGTGTTCCCTGGCATGCTCTGTCTTTTTATTTCCTGTGTCTCCTCTCACAACTCTATATCATTACTCTAGCTGAAGGTATATTAGAGATGCTCGGTCGTTTGCCTGCATGTCTCCCTCCTCTCTCTCTCTCGCACGCTTTCCCTGCCCCCCAGCCTCTGGCGAGGTGACATTGATTCTAACTGGGCTGAACGTGTCACCAAGTCGCAGCGAGATGAACAAATTAAACAGACATTCAGATTAATGAGAGAGACTCTGTGGGGTCTAGATTTCCTGGTGAATTAAGGTACCCTCCCTCTCCATCCCTCAGGGTTCTGTTTGGAGCAGCTCCAGCCAATCCAAATGTTGTATCACTGTATTGAACCCCATGTTAGTGTGTGTGTGTGTGTGTGTGTGTGTGTGTGTGTGTGTGTGTGTGTGTATGTGTGTGTGTTTGTGGCTGAATTGTTCTCCTACACACTTATTGGTGTGCATGTGAGCACCTCTGCTGCATCCTCCCGGGGCGGGGAGGGGAAATCGGGTCCGCAGATTTCTTTTTCCATCAAATGTACGCCAACAAAGTTAGAAAGAATGAGACTAAAGGGGAAGGCAGCTCCAGAGACACAGAAATTCTCCCCAGGAGGGGAGAGGGGCGGCCCTGCCTCTGAGAGGGTGTCAGATGATTATCTGGGAGATGGAGAGCTCGTATTCTGGCTCAGAGCCGGAGAACCTCCCCCGACTGCCGGCCCAGAACCAGCGGCGGCTCTCAGCGGCTCTCAGCAGCTCAAACCGGCGCAGTGTCATTCTCGCTTAATTTATTTCCTCAGCGAGAAAGGAGGATTCAGTTGCGTCCTTGCTTCCTTGGAGAGCCGGGGTAATCAACAGTGTCTTATTAACTAGCGAGACAGAGAGAGACAGAGAGAAAGAGAGAGAAATAGGGAAAGAGACAGGCATTCATTACCCGGGTGCGTGCGATATGAATCACTCCGGCCAATTTACACACAGCAGCACAGCTGTGCATAAATCCAGGGCAGGCTGTGTTAATGAATGATGCTAGCTCCCATCAGCAGCTAGGAGAGAGGGAGAGAGTGACAGAGAACTACACTCCCCACTCGAGAGAGAGAGAGAGCGAGAGAGAGCGAGAATGAGAGAGAGAGAGGAGTGAATCAGCTATGGGAGTGCCCTTTTGGCTAGGGTGGCAACAACATCAACAACAAAAATACAGGGAAACAAATAGTTTCCGTTCACCTCTACACAAGTACACGCTGAGCTTCCCCGTGGACCAAGCATTTCATTACCTTTCATTGATGCTGCTCTGCCCAGGTATTTGATAAATAATCTTGGAAACTTGGACCTGAACACGGAAAATCCTCAATACCTCCCCTGCCCCTCTCCTTACCCTCTACATATGATCAATGCACCTGTTTCTTTATCACTTCCTGTAACACTGCTGACACGGTTGTTAGCCTGTCACAGGGAATCACGCATGGCAGTATTTCATGGACACCTGGCCGCTTATAAATCATTCAACGCAGAGTTGAGGCAAGACTCCGCTGTGTGGAGGCAAAGGGGCCTAATGTGTGGGCAAAAGAGGTAATTCAGTGCTGGTTGGAAGATGTTTTCTGCTACTTAAATAACATTGCAGTGTCAGTGTAATACTGATTCCTATATTCTAACAAAATATTTAAGGCCTAGTAATCAATGCTTCCCCTGGCGGAATGTGTACTCTTGTCTTTTTCTCTAATAATGGTTTCACATTATGCGCTACAGTGACTGCTACCTTTCAATAATTCAGAAACCTAGATAGATACAGTATATTCGGAATATATTGAAAATATTCTGAAGCTGCACTCTGTCAGTCTGTCTACCTGGCTGTCTGTTGGTCTGCCTGCCTGTTTATCTGTCTCTCTGTCCCCCTTCATATGAATTTCATTTGATACAGAGCAGGATCAGTCATAGCAGCTCAAAACACACACCCACAACATACATGTTCTTGCTTTCGCACAAGTATAAACACAAAAATACACACATACATCTTAGCAGTGTGGTGAATTTCCTGGTACAGAAGGACCAGACATCCCAGGCATCATTAGACATATTACGACTAGGCACTAATTACCTTCTGCATAATGACTCTTAGAGGTCACTTTCATTCTATGGTGTAGTCTCGGCTTGACTGAAGAGACATCTTTCAGGATGTAAATATGCTGCATTAGAAACTCATTTTAGAGCAGTGTTCTCTGCAGAGATTAATTAAAGAAGGTTCTTAAATGGGGTAAGGGCGATAAAGAGAATTAGGAGAGTTAAAACTTTATGTTACTGCTGCAAATAATGGCCTCTATGTCCAATAACGTCTCACCAGGTGATTAGAGGCTAAGAGGATTATTTAGTTTCACCTTTATTTAACCAGGTAGTCACATTTAGATTCGAAATCTCTGTGTTGAGAGACCTGGTAGAAGCTGAATCCAGACATACACCTAAGAGCTACGCACAAACACACAAGACAAAATGAAAATGCTAATATTATTTGGTCCACAAGGTGTGGGGTTGACAAAGGTTCCTGTAAACTAATTTAATGTAATATAATGCTGTTAACAAATGTATTAACTGTAAGTCGCATTGGATAAAAGCGTCTGCTTAATGCTTAAAATGTAAATGTAAATGTAAATGTAAACACACACAATGGACGGTGGTGTGCATGTGTATCTGCGTGTGCATTTGCATTAAAACAGAACGGTAGTCCAGCTTTTGCTAAATGTAGTCCCTGAACCTATGGATTTGATGGTGGTTGGAGGGAAAACACTAATTCTGTTCAGTATACTGTATACTGATATATGTATACTATACATGTAGTATACATGTATAATAAACCCCACCCAGAACGAAAGGTTTTCATTTTAATTTAATGGGAAATCATGTTGACTAGAGTTTACACACTACTGTACGCCTTTAGCTAGAGTACATTCCTGCACACACAGTATAACCTTTGCATTGATCTTATTTGTAGACATTTTGACCACAAGACCTCTTCTGCTCACGTTATTATATAGCCATACGTCCTAGTGTCTGTTAACCTTGCTTGTAATGTGCAGCCGCGAAAGACCTCTATATATTTCCCCTGAGACACATCACACAACCATTTCTAGTCACGTCCCTGGTGCATTGCGTTCCTCCATCACATGGAATTTACTGATCTGGTGCCGTGCTACCTGAATAAACCAGGAGTTAGTGTTTTATGTCTCTGTTGAAGCGCTAGCCTTCAATTTGATGTTTCCCACTGAAGGTGCTGGCTCCATTGGGGACAAGTGCCCCTACTGAGGTTCTGAATACACTGTGTGTGTTTGTGTGTGTGTGTGTGTGTGTTTACAAATATGCCCAGACTTCTATGTTCATGTTGTAAATACAAGCGCATGCGTGTTATTCAACAGCGTGTGTGTGAGTGAGAGAGAGAGAAAGTGTGGGCGGAAGGGTGTGTATGTGCGCCGGTGCTGCTGTAGGGCTAATGAGAGACCAGGGGCTTCAGGATTTCAGGTGTGGGTGCTTTGAGAGTGGTGCTGAGTGACAGGCCTCATGAATAGTGATGGCCGACAGCTGCTCATTAACCAAGAGACTGTCTGTCTGTCTATCTGTCTGTCTGTCAGCCAGCAGAGTGGAGCGGCAGGCCTGCCTCATGCAGTGCATAACACACACACACGTACACACACACACACACACACACACACACACACACACACACACACACACACACACACACACACACACACACACACAGATCGTGTTACCTTCACAAAAAGTATTCCCTCAGGACAAAGGGATTTTATATTCACTATATTAAAGGCAGTATAATTTTGAATAACAAATTTGATTGAATAAACCTTGCTTTGGTTTCATGTTTCAGATGTGCCCTAGTAAACGTTTTGTCCATTGGCTAAAGGTAACCTTTTACTACTGTTATAGGTGTCTCCATTATATGGGTGTGTCTGTTTCTGAATATGTGGCAGGGCCACTGTTAAAAAAATAGCACTGCTAATCAAACTCTCCTCCAAATAAATCTGGGAAGGGGGGTCTTTGTCTTTTGTCTTCTAGGTTCCTGAGAGAAGAACAATGGCAGCTTTGTAGCTTTCTACTGATCCTGGCAGCGATGTCCTCTGGTCCCATGACTTTAGGTCTTTCCGTCCGTCCGCCTGAAATTAAAAACCTTCATTGGTGTATGGATATCAGAAGGCTATTTGACCACATTTGAACCAAAACACACATATCACTTTCAACACTTTCAATGTAATGTTTAATTGATTTAAATTGATTGTGAACAGATTGATTAGATCAATCATATACTGTATAAAACTTTCACAACGTTTTGTAAATTACATTTGCATACAAGGAAATGTTGGGGCTTTAACTAAATATTTTCAAACTATGAGATCCACATGCTTATACACTTGGAACTGGAACTACTTAAAACTGCTAAATGCTATTTTCACCTAATGTATCATTTATTTCCACTGTCAGGCTAAACTGTTCCAGGCATTGGATAATGCAATCATAGTTAGTTAGTTTACGTGTTTACACATTAGTCATCTCTGAAGTCTTTCCCTGAAAGTTAAACAGAAGCCACACTGCCCTTAATATAAACAATGTAAGCTTTTAAATTAAATTGAACTTTTCTACTTTTCCTTAAGTGATAAAAGACTCTTATTTCACAATGTCTTGCTCAACAGCACGCCAGTGGGACATATGGGCAATTGATGAACACACACTGTCTTTATAAGGAATAAACCTTGATACCAAACCATGATTGAGTGTGTACTAATACTGTACCCAATGGAATCAACACAAGGCCAAACTGCAGAGGACAACTATATTCTCATGGCTGTAGAAAACCTTAGCTAACTGTCTTAGCTAGTGTCCTGGGTCCTCTGATATACTTAAACCTCCAAACACATGCAAGTTAGGCTGATAATATAGTTAGTAAAGATAACTAAACGTGATAAAGAGGTGTTATCTAAAGGCAAACACATGTTTTACATGCTTTCAGACTTGCGTGATCAATTTCCGTGAATGAAGTTGTATTCTTGATTGTGAAACCTGGTGTGTGTTTCGTAAGTCAGCCACATTTCATCCTGAACTACCATGCATGTGAGAAAAAGAGAAGTAGACTAAAATAGGTTTGTGTGGAGGAACCATGCACATATGACACACAAATGTTAATTTCCCTCAAAGATTACTCTGAACATTTTATACAGTATTTATCTTATCCCAGCATTATCCCAGCTATCCATAATGAATCTTAATAAAGCCTGGTCTCTCACATTTAGGCACAGACAAAGATGGGTAGATTGGACAAAATTTATAATTCATATTTGTCTTACAATGATCAACCTACAGTGATTTTAAATTGAGCGAGTGTTGTTCATTGTCTGAACACAATCTTAAAGTCAAACTTAGTGTTTTTGGTGACTCAAAATAGGCAGGTCTGATTCTTCATGCAGGCTTAAAACAGTAAGGAAGATTCCCAACCATGCCTCATGATTTTGATAGAAAAATAGGTGTGGGTGTTTGTGAGAGAAATAATTTGTCACATGAATAGACAGGACTCTAGTAAATATGAGGGGTGGAAGTTATCAAAATTATTTGATTAAAATGGGCTTGATAAATTATCATGTGAATTAAAGATGCAGTTGATAAAAGGGCATGTGTTATAAATATTTCACTTTAATTGATTAGATCAAAGGTCACTTTATTAAATTGCTGTTAGTTTGATTAATTATGAGCTTGGCTTTTTCATTCAATGCCATTTTTGTAAGGCAGCATTTATCATTTGCATCAAAGCTGTTTGGCTGAAAGGTGAAAATTACAGTTGATAATAAAGCGTGTGAATTGAAAAGGAAGGTTGACTTTCTAGACATCTGTAGTTCACAGTTTGACACGATAACCATTGTGGATTGTTAGCTTAGTGGTAGTTTTCATGCGTTAAATATATAGACCCCTAGAACAGAAACCAGAGAATTGCATATAGTATATATATATTTTCTGTATTTTGGTAGCTGGGTTTTAGGCACTACTCAGGGTGCCTAAATCCATCAAATGTACATTTCCTTGTATCCAGATCCCTACTATATTAATATTAATGGATTCACCTTAGGAATATGATATTTATTTCTCTGAATTTGATGAAAATCACACCATACCCATGAAAGTCTTTTACTTTTCTGGCAAGAACAAAACATGTGTTGTACACACAATTAAAATGAAATAATGAGCTTGTTCCTTGTGTCACAGAGAATCTGAAGCACAAATTATCAGTCTGTCAAGTGTGAGGGGTCCCTCCATAAGATCAGTCCTCTGTTTCAGACTCTGTCAGGTCTGTCAAGGTCCTCCTCTTGGGGTTGATTGGCACATATTTGCAGCGTTTGTACATTTCAAGCCGCTGCTCATGCACTGGCATTCCGGGAGCTCACATTTGCGGCTGCACCGTCAGAACAGCAGCGGCAGCACCGCCTCATCCCACGGTGAGCTGGCTGTCGTCATTTCTGGCCCAGCCGTGCTCGACTGGGCTTGGGACTTGCAGGGGATGCTGAAGACTGCCGGTGGACGAACTGTGCCGATGTCCCCTGTTGTCGTGGATGCTGTGTACATGTTTGCATGTGAATGCTTGCAGCTTCTTGAATACGCCCGTGGACATTTCCCAGGACTGTCCCAACTCGCACAACACTTCTGGCAATGATCTGATCTCATGAGCATCAAGGCTCCAAGCTTCCCACGACCTGTGAGGGCACTCTCACCATGTCACATCCGGTGTATGCGTGCATGAAATGAGTTGAGCAAAATACAGAATTCTGCTGACCATTTATTTAGGTTTTATCAATAAATGAACGGTTCTGTATCTGCTGGGCCTCTCTGCAACTGCAAATGTTGTCTGAATCATCAGTAATGCCCACTATTTGCCCACTACCAATCAAAATGTTTCCTCCTTATTACTCTGTTAGATCACCTCTTAGAATACTAAGCACTTTTAATTAATTAATGGCTGTTTTGAGGAGTGAATGATAACTTTGGAGTAACGTATTAAAAATGCATAAGTGAGGTAACCTGATGACGTGATGCTGTCCTTATTCTTGGAGAATGTTATTTACTTGCAATAACTGCTGGTTAACCAGTTAATCTGTTAACAAATGTACTAATTGTAAGTCGCTTTGGATAAAAGTGTCTGCTAAAGGCTGTAAATGTAAATGTGAAAGTGTAGGTGTAGGATAGGCAAATTAATGACATAGCCTGATAATATTACACTTCTAAACATTTGGTTGAGCTTAAGTAATCATCTTTACCCATAAGCACTGCTGCTGCCCTCTCTCCCCTTCACAGTGAACTAGACCTTTTAGTCTGTTAAAGAATGTCAGATTCAAAGAAATCCCCTGAGTTTTAGTTTGTATACACACAGCAACAAAGCAGTTTGTGTGGGTAGATCACAGTTTAAGTCTATGCATGATCTCATCAGTTCTTATCCACTCTTCATAAGAGATCTACAGAAATAGCCTACAGATGTAACACATTATTCTGTACTGTGAAGAACTATTGCTGTAATTCTCTTTCTCTAATAAGATTTAAAAAGCCATCAATTGATGTGCATATTAAGTTTGTAAGATAGTAATTAGCAGCTATTGCCAATTGTTTTTGTTGTGAAATGCCCTTAAATCCTAATAACTATTCCAATAAAACTATACAAAAAAATATTACTGAAAATACTATTCTGTCAGGTTGGGTTGCACCCTCGTTTTATTACTATTATTCGTTTTATTACTCGTTTTATTACTCGTTTTATTACTATACTATATTGAAAAAAGGCGATAAGGGAACTGTCAGGTACCGGGGAGAACTCATGTGCAGACCCACATGGCGACAGAGGTAATTTCAAATGTTTTTTTTTTAATCGGCAGGCAAAGGCAGAGTGGGGGGCAGGCTATAGAGGGGCAGGGTACCAAAGAGCGGCAGGCAGGGGGACAGAACCAGGAGACGGGCTATGGTCGAGGTCCGAGTTGGGCAGGGGCCGGCGAGAAGTCGGTTACCAGGCATGCAAGCAGAGGAAGCGAGGTGCAGACAGGAGGCAGGCAGCGGGGCATCGGAGAACCGGGTTAGTAGGCAGGCAGGAGACGTGGGCCGGGTAGACTGAAGCGGGCTGCGGGGAAGATGGAGACAAGACGTTAGGGAGGACCCGGGGGGGAACACCGGGATAGTAAATGCGAGAGAGGACTAGTAGTAGTAGCGCAGTTGAGTCTACAATCTGGCGGTGAGCTTCCGCTGGGCTTTAGGAGCCAGGCAGATTGACGATTGATTGCAGCTGTTCATCTCGCACCAAGTACTGCTGCTGTAAATGGCTGAACACACACGCACACTGAGAGAGAGAGAGAGAGAGAGAGAGAGAGAGAGAGAGAGAGAGAGAGAGAGAGAGAGAGAGAGAGAGAGAGAGAGCGAGAGAGAGAGAGAGAGAGAGCGAGAGAGAGAGAGCGAGAGAGGGAGAGAGAGAGAGAGAGAGATGCTCCCACTATTAAGGAGGCGTTGGGACCGTGACAGGAACAATGGACAGAAGTTGGACATTTCTTGGTCTTGTTGCATGAAGAATCCAGAACCTGTTTTGTAGGTCTATTCTGTTTTGCATGTCATCATAATACAACAAAAGTAAGACTGTTTAAAAGCATTATATAAATAAACAAGATTGGCCAGTGCATTGACTTTTGTCTGCCATATTGTGTGTAGTGAGATATAGGCCTACATTATGAGGTGAAGGAAACTGCAATATGGTGGATTTGCTGGGAAGTACTGTATGCACGTCGTACAGTTCCTTATGAGTAATAACTAATAATAACGTACTAAATTAATATTATTGTGCCGGCAATATTAGGCACAACCAATTATTTCAATGAGGATTATCTATATTATTACTTCAACTGTTTTGTTTGTTGTTGTAAATCTTTAAAGTAACAGCATTAGAATAGCATCAACAAACGTGAGATGACAAAGCCTAGGGACCAAAATGCATAAAGTTAGATTTGACCGACAGCAGACTGACAGGAGCCAGGCGCTGTAATTAGGGCAGGGCAGGATGCTGAGGTCCGTTTCAGAGATCAGAGGAAGAGATGAGAGCAGCCTGGTACAACTTCAAGGTCCTTGAGAGCTGAAACACAACACATCTACAATACAGCCCCCTGTTGTAAACACACGGCACAGACTTGTACACACACACACAAGCGCGATCAAACGTGCGTACACGTCACCTCAACTCTTGAGCACACGTACATTTCCTCCACCCAATACGTGCGTCCACACACACGGGTTCTGTGAACAAGGTGTTCCTAGAACTGCAGAGAAACGCGGTTCATGCCAAACACAGACACAGTAAAGCTCTGTGAACTAAGAACAAATGGTAACAAAATTGTCCCTAGAGATTGCCCAGAGAATAGTCAGCTGGCCGGCACTGTAAGTTAAGCAGCACTTCTCTCGTATTACAGTAAAACCACTTTGCTAATGGACCAATAGCTTGCAAACAAGGACTTGCTGCAATGGTTTTCTCACACCTCCTCTGTGCTGTATCAGGACATTGGTGGGTGGGTGTGACTTTGTGCCCAGTTAACAGCCAACTAAGCCAACTCCATAAACTATAAAGCTTATTGGGTTTATACTCCTGGTGTATATTTGCATGCTCTATTGGATTTCGAAACTCTGATTTGCAATTATTCTTGCTTGGTAATGAACCTTTATGGAGTTAGCTTAGATTGAAGCGCATTCATCTCTAACACATGTATTTAGTAAAACAACCTAACCCTACATGCGAGAACAAGCAGAGATACCGTAATAGTGGTAGTAGTTAGTGGTTGGCCCCCAGCCAGAAAGTCCTGGGTACAATACATCACATGTGGCCTACCTGTACACATCCTTGAGCAAGATGTCTGCTCCTTGATACTTCTACTCTTATATTGCAAGTGGCTGTAACTATTTAGTCCCGAGGTCAGCTTCAGCAGAAACAGCTCCCCTGTATTTCCAGAAGAGTTGGTATCTTCCGCCTTCAATCACTTCCATGATTAAAGGCCTATGTGTCTTTTCTCAGCAAGGGCTCAACATAGAGAACAGAAAAGTATTAAACTTAAATAATACAACTGACAACATGTTAACCAATTGTGTGCACTCAAACTGGTAAACATGTAATGTCAAATAAAGTGTAACACTGCTTAGATGTCGGCCAAGTGGCTGGCCATCACACCTTGGATAAAAGCTCCTGCTATAAATGACGTCATTGTAATGCATCAATTATAACCTCAATCAATATATTTTTCTTATGAATAAATATAATTTTCGTGGCTATTTATCAACGCCGTTTACAGCTAATGACTCATCCTCTTATATGTTCATGAAAGCCGTTTTTATTCTCTGGTGTCAAGTGGCACACAGGTAGTTTTACACATTCTACATTAACAGAAGTGGTTTGTTCACTAAAGAGTAACTACAGACAGTCCATACACTGTCCATCACTTACTGCTTATTTGATGGTTTAACATCTAGGTAAAAAGTTCAAGATTGTAGCTTTAACACTAAAACTAAACCTTGTCCTGGGCCATGATAAGGAGAGGCACATTTTCTAGAGTAAATACAATGTTTCAACTTTGGCTGAACCCCGACTACAATATACTGTTGAATGCCACTCCGATATCGGCATGCTGGAGATATGTAAACAAAAGCTAGAAGAGACCGGCCATGCTTATGCAAGTATAAAGACACTTCAGTGCAAGGATGGACTAGGAGAGAGGGATAGACAGCAGTGCTCCCAGACTAAACAGTGTTTGTACACTGTTTCTTTCACTTCTTTGGATGGGCATGTCCAAAGGCTATTAAAGGAATAGGAATCTATCTGGATTCTCCCCACACTTTGTCAGCACCTTACTGTTAGTTATTAGCTTTCAGAGTATATTTCTAGGACATAAATAGGCATATATTATAAATATGCTCTTTCGTTGTCTCGGGTAGAAGCTATAGCTAACATCGCCAAGTTCTCTATGATTAGCTAACATCGCCAAGTTCTCTATGATTAGCTAACATCACTCCACTTCTATAGAGTATTGAAACAGTGAGGCAGAAACGGGCTATTTGCTTAGAGGCAGAGAATAGAGCCACACCATTTCTCCTCACATGATCTTTAGGAGAGGGTCTTGAGACGAGAAAATAAACAGATAGTCAAGCACTGGCATGAGGTCAACCTAAAATAAACCCACATTAGATACATGATAACTTTAGAACAGTTGACCTGAGCAGAATGCTCAGCTAGCTCACTCGCTGCAGGCTATGTACAGTAAATATTGCCTTAATTCATTACAGCTGTAAGCTAGCCAATCTATAGCCTGTCTGTAGAGCAAATATGGAATAACCATACTGACCTTATGCTCCAATAAGTCAAACAATAGTAGGTCTACTCCTGCTGGAGCAGATGGTTAGCAGCCTTAGCAAATACTGTACATGTTAGTGTGTGTACTTTATGGAAATATGTAGTCCTAATGTATGCTCTCCATTCTAAGTATAGTTCTAATGTTCAACAGTGCTTATACAAAGCATTTCAGTGATGAATGGTGACATCAAACTTCATAACCCATTCGGAAGACATAGCATGCTTTAGAGCACATTTATACTGTATATACTGTATAGATACAGTTCTCATATAGAGGCTTTATTATTTACTTGAGAGGGTATTGTGTATTATCACAACTCCATGGGTGCCTAATAATATATACATGATTTTATTTCATTTTTCATTCTTTTGTACATTTAATGAAGGTAGTTCCTCTCAACCGAAGGATTTCATGGTGATTGAAGATCACTCCGCTCGAGTATAAGGCTGTAGACAACATTAAACACAACAGTTATATTAATGAATGTATAGATCAGTTAATAAATCGATAAATCAATCAATCAATCAAACAATGAATCTTTTATTTCTACCTCTACTAATGCTGCCTACCTCTACCGTTGGGTCCTAAATCAGAAATACTGTAACTGCAAATGCTTCCGGAGGCTTTGCTCGATATGTGACTGCAACATGCGGTTCAATCAGCGGTTGCCGAATATACATGTCACCTGTTGGTTTGCTGAAAAAGTCTCACAATAGATGCCACGGTTGAGCAAATTTGGCTGCACTCTCAGACCAGCTTTTCTCATTGATAGACCATGGTTTATGACATGATCAATCTCTCTCTTTTTCTCTAACTGTCTCTCAGAAAAGAGAGATTTCAATTTAGCAAATTATATTTGTGATGTGCTCGTGTCGATTTTGAACACAGTTTTCAAAAGAGTTTGCTGTAGATGCATATAGTTTTGGTGGTGGTTGAGTTTGAAAGAGAAAGTAATTCATGTATTTTGAAAGATATAGTTAGTCAATACATTTTATGCCAAAACAATGAAAAGTTTGATCCACATAGGCTGCTGTTGTGCTGGCTGCATGAATAGGTTTGAAAAAGTGGACTGTAATATGATATTTCAAGCTACACTGCTTTGTTCAACATCACCATCTAGTGTCCAGTACTCTCTATCGCCCAAATTGAGCCAACAAGTGGAACTACAGTATTAACTGTATTTACCGTTTACTGCACCTGTTACCATGTGCAGATATTAATTACTATAGTTTCTAGTGTATCATTTTCAGCAGTATGATTTTGTTTTGTTTTTGTATTTTACACCACATCTGTTTTTGTATTTTACACCGCATCTTATACTAGAACTAGAATAAATCATAGAATAAATTAATGCTAGTAGCCAGTAAGCAAATTGCAAATGATTGTTATCTAATTGTGAATAATCAAAATCTTAAAAATGTACAAAGGTGGTATCATCAAGGCCACTCCATCTACTCCCTGTTCCACACTGCCTGTTGTAATTTAAACACTTTCTCTGCCCTCTCCACAGAAGACATCAAAACACTGATGATATCAAAATGGGCCACTACCCGTCCACTTGACCCTATCCCCACATCTCTTCTCCAAGCCATCTCAAATGACATCCTACCATTTCTCACCTCTCTGATAAACTCCTCTCTGGTCACAGGCTCGGTCCCAGCTGCCTTTAAATCAGCTAGCAAGCCGCTAGTCAGACCATTACTCGAGAAACTAACACTGGACGCATCCGCAGCTCAGAACTATAGACCGGTACCTCTCCTTTCTTTCTTATCAAAAACACTTGACCGCACTGTCTCTGACCAACTGTCCTCCTGCTCCCCATTTCAGCCCGCATCTGATTCAAGACACTGGTGTTGGCCTACAAGGCAGTAAACGAAACAGCCCCTCTCTACCTCCAAGCTATGGTAAGATTTCAGGCCCCAACCAGAGCACTTTGATCTACCACCTGGGCTGTCATGTTGGAACCTCCGACGCTACGAGGGTGTAAGAGTCGCTCAGCCCAGTCTTGACTTCTCTCTGTTTTGGCGCCTCAATGGCGGAATGAGCTTCCCACAACAGTAAGGACAGCAGAATCACTGATCTTCCGCAAGAGACTTAAAACCCACCTCTCCAGAATCCACCTTGATACCTCGACCACTGATCTCTCTTCCTCTTAGCACTCCCACTAACAGAAGTCCACTAACAATCCTTTTTCCTCTCTCTATTCTACTTTCCTTAATTAGAAAATAAATCTTCCTTTCTTCTCTGGAATATTAGGCACTTGCTGGTATTTTAGGCTGCTAGCAATTATTTTTATGCATTGAATGATTGATTTTTAGAGCAATATATTGAGAAATGTATACTAAAAAGGCATGTGAAGTAACCATGATGACAAAATGCTGTCCTTATTCTTGGAGAATTTTGTTTGCTTGCAAGAGATGGTGACTAAGCCTAACCAGTTCAATTGTTGACAAATGTACTGATTGTAAGTTGCTTTGGGTAAAAGTGTCTGCTAAATGCTGTAAATGTTAATGTAAAACAACATACAGTATTATAACCTTGTTGTCTGTTAGCAGGTCTCCGCTCACTGTCTTACTCTTCTGTCATGACTTCC
The DNA here is from genome assembly GCA_025447815.1 of Percopsis transmontana. NCBI lineage: Eukaryota > Metazoa > Chordata > Actinopteri > Percopsiformes > Percopsidae > Percopsis > Percopsis transmontana. Next base: position 4,889 of record JAOEHI010033563.1, on the reverse strand, counting down.
CTTTTCAGCACTATCTATCCCTCTAATCATCTGGCCCTGTTGATCCAGACACAAAATCGGATGGACAGAGGACGTGTGCTGAGAGACAGCCAGCAGATGGTGACAGCTTGTTGTGACAGTGACCAGTGACCCTGCTAAATGGATTAACACAGTAACACTTGGCATTCATCCTTGCTCTCTCTCTGATGTGACGACAACCGCTCACCCATGATCCTCAGAAAGAAGTGGTTCATTGCCTTCAATTCCTCCTGTGCCCGACAGTAAAGATATACTAATAGAGTGAACCACGAATTTCTGCCTCAGCTCACTGTTTATATTGCACAAAAGGGGGCATGTGACTGTAGGGTGAAGGGTAGATAATGGAGTGAACCAAGAGTGCTGTGGGAAGGAGTAGAGAGGAGTATTGGCAACCCAGGTGCAGGAAGGGCAGGCGAGTTTTAAACCAAAACCAAAAGTAATTTGGAGTATCTTGCTCAAGGTAGTTTGATTACCAGGCTGGGGATGGAGCCCTCAATCTTCCAGGTGGGAGTAAACCACCGAAACCACTAGACTATCCTGTATTTGTTTATCACCTAAATATAAGTCATTTTGACACATGTGGACAGAGACATAGGAATACTTGTAACAAAATTTGAAGCAGCAAGAAAAAGCACATGAAAGAGTAACAAAAAAGGACTGTGGTACAATTATTTCTAATGTTGGAGTGCTGTATATATATATATATATATATATATATATATATATATATTTATATACTTGCTCTACTTTTGCATTTAGGAATGAATTTAATGTAAACAGAAAACCTACCTTTGATACAGTACACCTAACACCAAATAGCAGGGCCTAGTCACTAGAACTTAAGTGTGTGGGTGTGAATGTGGACCCTCACCAACAATGATATTCTACCTTAATCTATTCCGCCTTAGTCTATTGCTTTACCACAAGCAAGACCTTTGAAAGGGCGTTTTCCAAACGTCAACAGGTGTAGCATAGATCAACAACCCCCCGTATCTGGGAAGGTAAATCTGTTAATCAGATCAGGAGCGTTCACCATAACGGCTACTTCACTTTGAATCACGTCTTCTGTGGAAATCCATCAGGCCATATGGCCCTAACACCACCACCTGAACACGAAGCCCTAAACATGCAAAATCAGTGTGCATGCATATGCGTCTAACTAAGGCATCTCTTCTGAAGTGAGCAGAATAACCACTGAGATGGCAGGGAGGTACCGAGCGCACCCCCTGGAGAAGAAGGAACTACTGGCGTTGTACAGCGGAGAACAGCAGCAGGTAGTATGAGAGCGATCAATACACACAAACATTTTCAGATACAGGTATAGACGCATCGCACATCAAGGTGCAGGTGCTTAGAGATTGTAACTTGACTCACTTTTATTGATTGACAACCGTTTTGATACACATAGGGTAAAAACTGTTGTCAATCAATAAAAGTGAGTGTAGGATGAGATGTCATCCTACACGGAGAATGACATCTTTCAAAAGGGCAAGATGTATACAACGTATTGTTCATTTACTAAGTTTTGCCTAAATGAATATGCAATTTGGGGCGTTTCAATTTTAATGTGCAAAATAATGGGAGGGGAACATGCAAATACATTATTATTATTATTACACACAATGTAATCTATCAAGCCTGAATGCAATTTCAGCATAATTATTACGTTGGTGCAAACTGCCAACTGTTAGTGCACAGGGCTGTAGCCAGGGTTTGAAAAATAGGGGGTTTCGGTTTAGTCACCACTACAACTATAAACAAATGGTTGGCCTACTAAGCTGCTATTATTGATGCAGTCGTCCAAAGCTGTTTTTTAATCAATGTCATTGTGTGAAACGTTAGCTTGGCCTTATATGAAAAAAATAGCCTTAGGTTAGGTTAGGTTAACTTTATTGTCCCCAAGGGGAAATTCTGCTTGGGCACAGTGCAGAGTTGCTCCATAAAAAACATCACAAAACACATCAACAAGAACCTGAGAAGCATTGACATGTTGTACTTCACAAGAGGAAAATATAAACACAGAAGAAAAAGTACATTGTTGACAACATAGTTCCATGGATTAAAGTGCAGGTGCTAAAGTGCTAGTGTGGTTGTTGCACATTGCTCCATTGAACTGAAGTTTGTGTAAAATGCATATGCGAAGGTGCTAGTATGTTTATTGCCCTATTGCCCTATTGCACCAAGATCACAAGTAAAGTGCTGTAGTAGTATGAAAGTACAAAAGTAGTTGATTGTACCTTTAGAGGCTTTACAGGTGAACTGGCCTGACCAACGTTGAGTGATTTTGACCCGTGGACTCAACTGCATGGAGACACAACACAGCTCTCTCTGGGAGCTTGTTGTGCGTTATCGCCGCCGCTGCCGTTGCCTCGGTAACCCATCACATCGTGCCACCTCGGCATCGCCGTTGCCATGGCAGCTATCACACCTTGTCTCCGCGATCAGCCGGGATGAACTGCGACGGGAGCAGATTTAGACGTTCAGATGGCGCGCTCGTTGAATCATTCAGCTCAAGACCTGGCCGTGCACCTTTACATGCACACGCATCTTAGAGGTGCACTTGTCAATTTGCATAGGAAAGTGCTTTTAAAAAAGGCTGTAAAGCTGGTAGTGAAAGAGCTGGTAGTCTGTGTTCTGTTAGTGTGGTGCATTACTGTAAAGTTACACTATAATATTGTCACGGTTTTAAGTATGAGTGCGACCCAAATGCAGACAGACCAGGCAGACAAGCAGGCAGTGATGTTCAGGATCTTTAATGAAGGGAGGCGAGGCGAGGCAAGGCACTTCACAAAAACAGGGACTACAACAGGTGACTACAACAGCTGACTACAACAGCTGACTACAACAGCTGACTACAACAGGCAAACTAAGACAGGTAACTAACACAGGTAACACAGACGAACCCACACCGAGACAAGGGAAGACAGAGACTAAGTACACCAGGAGGGAACGAGACACAGGTGAGGGCGGTGAAGGCACAACGAGGGGAAGGACCAAAAAAGGAGACAAGGCGGAGCAAGGGCGGGCCAGGGAGAACACAGGAAACAGACAGACACACTAGGGGAGACATGGAACAGACTAAGGGGAAAACAAGAGACACGACCAGGGAAACAGGCAGGGTCGTGACAATTATACTGTCATTGTACAGCAATTTTCAACTGAAACCCACAAGAAGACACACTTGTATGGGATTTTGTTTTACTGTAAGATTTTGATATTTCAGTCGATGCGGTGTTGATGCGCAAACATCGTTCCACTTGAGTTCTGTATTACATCTTAAACCGGTTGAGGAAGAACAGTTTGGCTGGCGCTTCGGTCTGAGAGGGCGAACGCGTCCTGTGTCTGAGCCAATCCACATAGGCTGCTGTGTGTGGAGAGTGGAAACGGTGCGCTCAGTATTGACACATGTCCCGGAGCCCATTGTAGCAGCAGAGTGTAAAACACAAGATGATATTTATCCAACATCAGACCAGCATGAGTCATGGCTGCTGTGGTAAAGAGCTTTTGTTTACCCCAGCGGGAACGCACACGCGCGTGTGTGTGTGTGTGTGGGGGGGCAGAGGGAGCTGCAGGTGAATAGAAGGTATTAGTGTTTGTTGTTCTTATGCAACTGCTCATTCTGACTCTTTCCTTTGTGTGTGTGTGTGTGTGCGTGCGTTCACCCGCCAGTGGTCAGTGCCCAGGGTCTCCAGGCGAAGGACAGGACGGGCTCCAGTGATCCGTACGTCACCATCCAGGTGGGGAAGACCAAGAAGAGAACCAAGACCATCTATGGGAACCTGAACCCCGTCTGGGAGGAGAAGTTCAGCTTGTAAGCAACACTCGGCTTACAGGGCCGTTTATTTATGTTGTTATTATTTATTTAACCTTTATTTAACCAGGTGACGTCTCTTTGAAATTACAATCTCTTTTTTAAGAGACTCCTGGCCCAGAAGCATCATAAAGCATCATACAAGGGTTCAAACACAGAATGGACCGTAGTTACATGCAGTGTTGTGCCTGAAGAACTATGAACTAGTTCATCTTTGGAACTGTGAACTAAGTTCAACATTTTGAAGTATGAACTATGAACTGAACTAGTTCATTTTAAAATTTGTGAACTGAACTTTGAACTAGTTCATTCAGACTGGAGCGCCTCCTACAGTAGGCAAGTGGTAAAGTGATCCATTCAAAACCAAACTGTAAAGATGTCACTGCCACTGTGCTCACAATACTAATACATAGACACTATTAAAAACACTACTGCAACTTGGTAATGCAGTCAGCCTTAAATAGCAGCCAAACAAAATGAAAAGTTCAAGACTGTTGCCTTAGTAGCCGTTTTAGTAGTGTAGTAGTGAATCCATGTTGGGGATGAGCTGTCACTCAACTGCCTTTCTAGACCTGCACACCTGCATCTTCTGAACTCTCTGAACCAAAGTGTGTGCGGTCAACAGACTGCCGTAACGCTAAGCTAGTCAGTTAGCATGCTAGTTAGCCAGTCAGTTAGCATGCTAGTTAGCCAGTTAGTTAGCATGCTAGTTAGCCAGTCAGTTAGCATGCTAGTTAGCTAGTCAGTTAGCATGCTAGTTAGCCAGTCAGTTAGCATGGCATAGCGTGACAGTGAGCGGGACTCCGCTCTGCCTGCGTCCCCACAGCGAGTGCCACAACTCCTCGGACCGCATCAAGCTGCGCGTCTGGGACGAGGACGACGACATCAAGTCCCGCGTGAAGCAGCGCCTGAAGCGAGAGTCGGACGACTTCCTGGGTCAGAGCGTCATCGAGGTGCGCACGCTCAGCGGAGAGATGGACGTCTGGTACAACCTGGGTACGAGCACGGCATCATGGGAGATGGCGGGGGAGGGGGGGGGGGGAGGTGGACACCCATGGGA
>JAOEHI010033552.1:0-23765 GCA_025447815.1 Percopsis transmontana | reverse complement strand
GTCACATAACCTGGATACTTGACCCATCCCCCCTTTAGTGTTTCTCATGATATAAAGTGCACCCACTTAATACCCCTTCCCCCACAGCCTGTCAAATGACTGTATCCCCCAGGATACAGAAACCCTTTAAGGGTGCATGTGTCTAAAAGTTGACCGGGAATGCTAACCCTGCTACAGCAGCAGTGGGTTTGTTTACCTCCCTGATTATGATCAGAAAGTTGTGTGTGTGTGTGTGTGTGTGGGAGAGTTTGCTGGAGTGTGTGGGTATCTAGAGTATCTTGTGTGTGTAGGAACAGGACTGTCTTCTCACTCCACGGGTCAAGATAGACATCGATATCCACTTATCACTGTGTCGCATTGGCCGTGAGAATGTTCCTGACTAATGCTTTATTTACAGTATTTATTTATTGATTTACTTGAGTTGTGAAGCAGCCAATAGAGGATGACACATACACCTGTAGCTAACACACTCTACACAGTGAGCAGCATCCATCCTGACTTGGTGTCCTGGTGACATCACCGTCACCAGTCCCTTTCACTGTTAATAACCGTGATCTTTACAAGAACTGCCTGCCTGCTAAACGATGTTAGTAAAAGATCATAGAGTGAAAGAGAGAGAGAGTAACAGACAGAGAGTCAAACACGAGAGGAAGGGGCGAGGGACCTAGAAAGGTTACGAGTGAGGAGAATAAAAGTACGACAGTGAGGAAAAGGGGAGGAAAGAAGTATAAAGTTGGAGGAGGAAGTGAACGGGGGAGGGCAGTGATTAAGAGAAAAAAAGTAAAAAGGGACTGTGCATGAGAAAACCGTTCATTAGTTTCAATCTCGACAACAGGTGGCTTATGGAGTTTTAATGAAAAGCCATCCACCCAGTGTATCCCCACCCAGACAGGCATGACTCAGTTCATAAATCAAACATGCCCCGGGAGCACTCACGCCTGGTTCCAGTCACCGCGGGGTGCCTCTGTGTAAGTTGGTTTGATATACCTTGGCACCCAAAGGACAATTGATTACATTTAAGGGCCCTTGATGAGTGGTAGCATCTGTATGTGGGTCTTACGAAGACACCCAGCCACCTCGACTTTTCCTTTTTAATTATCTCCTGTTCCGCTTCTGTTTAGCCTGTTCTGCCTGCCTCGTCTTTCTCTTCTCACTTCAGGTCTGTTCATACTCTTCTTGGGCTTTCTTTAATGCACACTATGGTCTTGTCAGTGTGTTTGCTTACCTCCCTCACACCTGCTGTCTCTGCTTGTTCATACTCCCTCACAGGAAATTGAAGAACACATTTTTATGAGCCCTTCTCTCTCTCTCCCAGTGTATTTAATTATCTCACTCTTTCTCTTGTTTTTTTCTCTCTTCATCCCTCCTCCTGTTGGACTGTGTTAGTCCTTCTGTCTGCCTGTCTGTCTGTCTGTCTGCCATAGGTCTTTCTTTGCTCTGGGGATCAGTGTGGCATTTTGGCAAGTCTACGTAATTCTACCACGGCCGTATGACTTACTCGTGAACAATATTAGCATCCAATGATAAAGGTTATCTACAGTTTCAAACAATAGAAATAAATCATGCCTTAGCAGAATGGGACTATGCCAACATCAGGTGCTGAACATAGTATCCATTGTAAACGCTGGGGTGTTTGACCTTACCTGGATACTAATATGTGTTGCTACCACATATAGCCTATTAGATACTGTAGGCCCTACATCTGAAAATTCTATTGTTGAGCATATACAGCAGGGCTGTGCCATATCGTATCGTCCATGATGTACCGGTACAATTCCTCCCCATGATAAGAATTTGTCGATATTGACGATATAGTTGATGTTAATGAATAAAGTCAGAATGTGTTTACATTTAAATTTTTGATCGGAATGAATATTTTGTGTTTATATACTGTTTTGATTTTTTGCAGCATATAAAACTTGTTACGTTTGCACTTTTAAACATTATTTGCACTTTTACAGAAGAAAAGTATTTTTACAACACTGCAATTTTAATTTGTGAATAAAATTCATATTAAAATTTTAGCCTATTTATTTGGTATAGTTTATTATTTGATGATGGTCAGGATTAAGTTGACTTTTTTGGATCAATGTTTGTGTTTGCACGGCTCTCAAGGTTGTATGCTGATGTGACTTGTGGCCAAAGCGATAGCAGTGAATGGTACTATTTTCATATCGTCATTTATATCGTTACCGCAATAAATACCATACCAAGTCTATATCGCCCATCCCTAATATACAGTAAGTTCTACTATAGTGCATCTGCTTTACACATATCGATACCGTTTGAGAATTAGTACAATGATACGCAGCTGGAGTAATGAGGAAGGTACAAGAAGGTATGAGTGGGCTTGTAAATGTAATGAAGGTCAGCAAACACACATTCACACACACGTTCTTGAAGTGTCTTGATTGATCATCTCGCTGACATTGGGAGTCATTGATCAAGTCATTGATTACCGAACGCCTCATTTGTCACCTTTTTACAGGATTACACAGAATCTCACAAAGCCCCTGAAAGTGGCCAGTACACTAAATAAATAGGATATTCTTATAGGACTAAACTCAATAGGATATTCTAATATACACAGAGGTTTTGACAGACATTGTAGAGTCCTGCACGGGTCCCGTTTTGTAAACCCGCATCCGTGCGCACCCGCTGTGCTTAACCCCGCACCTGACCCGTTAACCGGCAGCAGCATTAATTAAATACCGTACCCGACCCGACCCACTTTAAATAGAACCGAAACATACCCAAACAAAAAAACACTACGACACTACGAGTCCAGTATCAGCTGAAGTAGCGTTAGTCCTAACCTACTAGATAAAAACTGTCACGATCAGCGTGCACCGGTCCGTGCATGCACCGTGCCCCTCTCCCATACTGCACGCCTGGGGGTGATTAGCGCTCCCAGGTGTGCCTCATTGTCTCATTGAACAGTGACTATTTAAGTTCCACAACGGCACTAGGTGTCCTTGGTCATTTTTGGTTTATACCCCGCTGTTTGTTGTCAGGCCTTCTATTAAATATCGCTTATAGCATATACTCTGTTCTTGCCTGCGTGTGTTTTCCCTCTGGTTCGCACTTGCTTTCGCCATCCACCCTCCGACGCTCACAAAAACGTACGCTATAATTTACGTTGTCTGTCTCCAACATCTGTGGATGTGTTACTAAAAATATATAACGTTTGCACAAATTACGTTTTAAAAATGGCTTTAGAGTTGCAATGCCGACCTGTTTCCTCAAAATGTGCGGATCCCGCAGATTTTGTGACCTGCAGGATAACCGTGCAGGACTCTGGTGTAGACTGATTGGACAAGGTTTACAGTATGTCTGTTTAACAGGCACCTGTACAGTATGATCTGCCTGTCTCCAGGCCTTTGTATAGGAAAAGTGACCAAACCCATCCAGTGGAATATTACACACCGATGTCTTTGTGATGGCTGTCAGTCAATTTGAATAAGGCTCTAGTGCTAGTTTGCATGGACAAAGTGTCTCTATGCAAAACAGACGGATATGCCTGGCAACTGCCTCTGTAATCTCTCTCTCTCTCTGTGTCCCTCTTGTTCTTGTTTAACCACTGTTTAACCAGCCTTTTTACCCTTCTCCCTCTCTTCTGCTTCCTCTCCTCAGTTTCAGTGTCTTTATTTTCTCTCCCATTTTGCTCTTACAGTATATACAGTACACACATACAGTATAACCCCCCTGCTCAATAAGTGATCTAATTGTATTATGGGATTTACTGGTGTGTGCGTGTAAGACAACCTATGCGAGAGAGAGAGAGAGAGAGAGAGAGAGAGAGAGAGAGAGAGAGCGAGCAAGAGAATGTGTAAAGCTAGTTGTTGGAAAATATCGTTTTAGCAACCAGACCCAGGAGCAGACAGCAGCCTATATATAGCACGGGGTCTATCTTCGTGCCTGTCTCTCTCTCTCTCCGTGTATGTGTGTGTCTCGTTCGCCCTGACATGTCTCTTGCGTCGTTTTCGCTCTTTTGCTTGTCCCTCTTCCTGTCCCTTCCCACGGTCCCTGTGTGGGGGTGGGTGACACAGATTGCACACCGAACCTTACGTGGTCACTGTGTGTGTGTGTGTGTGTGTGTGTGTGTGTGTGTGTCCATTACTGAGCTCAGCCTGCATGCTTTTCAGCCTAACCCTTGCCTTGCACAGTTCCACACTGCCAGAGAGGGGAAAATGGTACTTGACCCACAGTTGGTCCTGAGCCACCATTTAGGACACACCAGCCACTGGCTTACACCACTGGCTGGCTTGGTTTGGCCTGACTGATTGATTGGTTGCCTCGGTTTCCAGTTATCTCAAATGGTTCGACCTCTGTGTGATTGACTCCATTCCCTTCCCAGCTCCCATCTTGGCGGTTTATAGAGTAGCTTCCATTGTCTCTCTGTCTTTCTCTTCCTTTTGTTAGAAAGTGGAGGTGTTCCCGGCTGCTATAATGCTATTATTGTCTCATACTCAGACAGCTTCTGACAGGGAGAGAGAAACAGGGAGAGAGGTAGGAGGTGATGAGAGAGGAGCAAGGGAATGCCTTTTTAGGCTCTAGATTTAGATTCCCTCCTTTGTAACCGTTTTGTTGAAACATTTCTAAAGACATTTCTTACGTGTGCTTTGCTTGTTTACCAAATGTTGGTGAATTTATGAATTGAAGTTAACCTTGTGCTAAACCTCATTAGACAGCCTGTGTATTGAGTGTATTGGATCGTTGGCTAACTTGTGTGTATTGAGAAAGACAGGTGATAGCCAGGGGAGTAGGAGAATGACCCGAGAGGAGGCAGACAGGGAGAGAGAGAGACTTTGGGTGCATTGAGAGAAAAGTTTGTTAAATGCCACTTGCTTTTCTTCTCTTCTCCTCCCTTCTGCTCTGATCTTTGGCATATATCTTCGAGGACACACACACACACACACACACGACCATAAACCGGTGCTCATATTTTTTTCACTGCCCAGCCATCTTTCGAAAAAGCACTGAAAGTACCAGTTCCAATGGACATCGCTCTTCATTTTATTAAATGTACCCATGACATAATACGTTACATTAACTGGAGAGAACATCTGTCCACACAATAACACAATTCTGAATATTTCTTGTCGTTCGATGAAGACTAGCTATAATTATTCCCCCTTTTCCATTTAAACCGTCAGGCATGTCTTTACCTCTCCTATCGTCTTGGCTGCTTTCTTATTTGTTCATGTTGTCCGCCTTTCCTTTTCTTCTGCTTGTACTCTTTCATCTCTAGTGGACTGTGTTAGTGCCGCTAAGTCTTTCTCTCCATCTCTCTTATTTTACCTCTCCTCATCCATTCTCTTTTTTGTGGCGTAATGAAAACAGACAGTTCTGGAATGCAAAAGCCCCGATTCCTTATATTTCCATTTAAACAGTTGTATTCCCATGCATAAGGCCAAACACGCAGGCGTGTTAACACACACACACACACACACACACACACACATTGTGACCATTTGCCAACTGTCTCGTTCACTCTCTTCCTGTTCTTATGGTAAAAATTGTGCATGATGAGAATAAATGTGTTTTGTTCTTTCGGAGACAGAGGCATTTTAAATGGCCTCCTAATTATTGTAGAGATGACAAGTGGCTGCTAGGTGAGCTTTGTAATAAGGGTGGTTATACTTTTTGGAACAAATTTTCAATTTGAGTGCAGGTTTTAGGGAACAGGAACACGGTGAGCAGTAACTGTGAAGGGACCAGTTGTGATAAACCGTCAGTTACTGTACCGTGAAGTGGGTTTAGATAACAAGCTTGCTTGACTAGCAACAGGTGAATTCCTGACGAGTTTTGAGTTGGCAATAAACCGATTACTAGTCTCATTACACACATTTATAACTCCAATTATACTGCTGAGGACCAGGTGTACCTATTACAACTGAGTTTTAATGCCAAGGGATACAAAGACATGGACCCACATCTTCTTCTCCCCCATTTTTCAAGATGGAAAGGTGGAGGTGACAAAGGAGTCGATGAAGCTTTGCACCATGGGGCCTGGTAAAGTGTTCGGGGAGCTGGCCATCCTCTACAACTGCACCAGGACAGCTACCGTTCAGAGTGAGTACCTCCAGCACAGTACGGTACACCCGTGTGCACGCACAGACACACACAAACACTCACCACCTTTCAATGTGGTTCTCTTCTCGCTCCCTCTAATTTATATCCCACCTATGGTTTTGTTTATTTTTTCCATCTTTATCCATCTCTCTCTCCCTCTCTCCTACATCCATTAATGGGTTCTTTGAATAATGAGAGTGCACTCAGCTTCATGACAAACACATCCCCCCCCCCCCTCCTTAGAGTCACACCAGGTGTGTATGAATGGTGCAATGGTGTTTGTGTTCCAGCTTTAAAGTGGCATGTCTCCAGAAGCTAGGGCATCGGATGAGATGCAAAACCGAGGTCCTGGCTGAACTTGTGGACCCTGGACGCTTCTCGAATAGAGGAGGGGTGTTAACCCCCGGTGCCCTGGCCAACAATGGTCGTAATTGATCAAGGCCTTCTAAATTGTCCCTAACAATTCCAAATTGGCTAACTCTCCCTCTGCCGACCTCCCCACTGTATAGCTATTGTGTGGTGAGCGGACTGCCGCATTCTGGCTGCCGTGGCATCATCCAGGTGGATGCTACACGTTGGTGGTGGAGGTGGGCCCCCTATGACATGTAAAGCGCTTTGGGTATTTTGAGAAGCGACCCTAACATAACTCTAACCGCCTAACCTGACCCTAACCCTAACCCTAACCCTCTAACCCTAACCCTAACCCTAACCCTTATTATTATTAGTATGTATATGTTTTGACTGATTACGGTGAGGTAAGTGGAAGTGTCAAAGGAGATGATGTAAAAACTTGGCTCCAGGAGTCAGGCGTTAACGCTCAAATTAGACTAAATAGAGCTCACTGAACGACATGGCGTGGCCGCAGGCATAAAGATGTGTGTGTGTGTGTGTGTGTGTGTGTGTGTGTGTGTGTGGGCTGCTGCACTGAAGTCATCGTAGGTTCCACAAGTTCATAAAGCCACCAGTTCCAATGCTCAGTAATTGTCTGTTGCCAGGCAACACTTCCAGTTCCAGGCCCAAAGCTGATTTTTGGCTAGCATGATTTGCCAGCTACATTCAGTTTGGAGGAAATGGAATACTATTTCCTATGGGTAATTCTCTCTCTTTTTTAAGTTATTCAACCGTTGTTATTTTCAAATCTGAGCCACCTGCGTCAGTTGTACAAAGCCTTGATGTTGGCTTGCTTTCCAGCGTCATCCCAGCTGCAACAAAATGACTGACAACCAGATACGAGAAAAGACATCCAACTGATTGACGGCTATAGCTTAGGAAAAAGCAATGTTTTAACCCAGAAAGTGACAGCATAGTGTAGCTGATACGTTCCATCCATCCGTCCATTTCTTGCTGATTTTGCTAACATTAGTACACAACCTGATGCATCCAGGATTGATGCATCACCCACATACATAAATATACCTATGGAGTTGGTCTTAATGACATTAGACCAGAGTTTCAGACAGTTCTATACTGTTTGTGGTTTTACATGTGCACATTACTCGGTTTCTACTCAGAATCCACATGGCTGTCATGAGGGAATCAGAATGTCAGAGGATAGTGTAACAGATGTCTAGATCATAGCAATGCTAATTCTGGGTCTGTGTGTGTTAACATACCTGTGTGTATGTGTGTGCCAAGTATAGCAGCTGGATGTGAATATTGATCTGACCATCTGATTCCAATCTGATGGCACACACATGCACTCAAAGGGATAGACGCACGTATACACACACACACAAACACAAAGAGAGCAGCGTATCATCACAATATGAATTGCACCCCGCCAATTCAGCCAGGGGGATGCCGTTAAACTGATGGGCTGTGAAGCCAAGGGGGTTTGGCTTGTTCCCGTGGTTACTGAAAATTCCTTTATAACAGCAGCCACACAGCAGTCACAATGGCCACCCCCCATATCTTCATATCTGCAGTTGTTCTCTGAATGTGTGTGTGTGCCTCTCTCTCTTTTCATAAGTGTTTTTTAGTCTGTTGCCCTTCCTGTTTCTTCTTTTCTCAATATGCACGCACGCACGCACACACACACACACACACACGCACACACACACACACACACAAAAAAGGCAACATTAACATGCTTTTTTACCAACTCTCCTTGCTTGAAAAGTGTTCTGTTGTTGCTGTGGTTACAGAGATCCTGTATTAAGTGCTTTAAGGCTTTATTACTCGTAGCTCCAGAAAATGGAGACACTTGGGGTACTGCTGTGCTGTGACGCTCATTTTATTGATAAATGCGACACAGCATTTGCGTACTTAGAATCCCCTGAGTGTGTGTGTTGCCTGTGGTGACTTTGTTATGCACTCCCCAGCGTTCGTTTACGGTGTCTTTCTGACTCACACCCAAAGTAAATAGCAATGCATTGAAAATTGGTTCTCTGTTGGATGGAACTTCTGTCTGAAGTAAAAAGTAAAAAGAAAATTCCAACAGATGCCATCGCAGAATACATCCGTTGGTGATTAGGGCACTATACGGCAATGTAGCACTAATCAGCCCCGGCGTCAGAAGGGCATGACTGGGGGGGCCTTCTAAATTCATTGGGAGACAACAATCGCATATTACTAAACGTGTCTAATTTTAGCCATACACAACAAAACCTGCTAGTGGCTAACTAGATGGACAGTAAGGTAGGGGGGTAGGTCAAAATGTTCCTCTTGACAACCTGTTTCAATTGGCGATTGCAGATTTATTCGCGGGGTGGGGGGAACTGCCTCGGACCACGGTCCAAAAGAGGTCCTCTCAGTCCGGATCAAACTGAACCATGGTTCAATTCACTTGCAGTGTGAAAACCCTTTTTTGGTTCGGACTTTCAGACCAATTGAACGGATACCGGTACCTGGAATTCAGTTTTTCGGAGCAAAAATAAATAAAAAAAAACTTCTTTGCCGCTAGCTGCAGGCGTGCTGCTAACGTTAGCTGCGGCTGCTGCTGGGGACTTGGCTTTCAGGCTATCAAATACGGTACACTCTTTAGCTTCTTGAAATATTTTTGTTTGACCAGGTGTTTCCTCAGGTTAGACGCGTTGCCATGACCGCATCACACAAATTCCAATGAGCGCTGTCTGCGTCAAGTTGCCCTGACTGTGTTGAACATTTAACAAGCTGCAGGGGTGACGTAGTCTCACTCTCTCTCTTTCTCTCTACTCTCTCACCCAGATGCACTCTCAGGTACTGAAAAAATACAGATTATTTTTACGTAAATCGGTACTCTGTTTACCGAAGTAATAAAGATGGATTCAAAAACAATCCGAGTAGGGTTGGTGTGTTTAAAATAATCCTAGTGTACATAAAAACAGCCGCTCTATGAATATAATTAATTCCAACAATTAGTGCTTGTTTATTTAATTAAAAAGAAAATTACTGGTCTTTTTCCTCACAAAAGAATTACACTTACTCCACACCGTGACGAAGGTAGAATCGACAAGACAAGCCTGCCCCCCGCTGTGTTGGGCACAGTGGATTCCAGCGCTTAGTCGCCAAATGCCAGCTAATGGCCCCAGGATCGGTGTGAAGGGGGCTAAAGATGACCAAATGCATTCAATAAATACTGTAGTTTAATTTAAACTACATTACAACTTTAAATTAATTTAAAGTACTCAATAGAGTAATAGAAAATCTGTTGGGGTGGAAAGTCTTGACAGAGCAAAATTATTTTTTTAAATGACATTCTTTCACATTTCTGGCACTCGATCTCTGAATTGTATTTTTTTTCCTTATCCCTTGCACATGTTGTCTGTTCTGTTACCATAGCAACACAGCCTGTTACCATCCCAACCATATTCACCGGGGGTGTCCATAGGGGATTATGATTTGCCTTGACACAGCTGTTCCCCAAACAATATGGTTTTCTGCAGATTAGCAGACACCTAGACAGCCAAAACCAATGTCAGTATACATGTCATTGTTAACGTGCTACTGTATACTAGGATTTACAGCTGGTATTGTCCACATGACTGTTCGTATTGCATTCCATGTGTACAAAATATGTCATCTCATTGTGCTCTCACCATGACTCAATGAGTTTGGCTGTTTCTGCTTGCGTTCTCACCTGGTTTTCAGATGCTGTCTGAATGAGAATGCAGTTAGAAGCAGTTTAGCTAGGTTTTGAGGCCTTGACTTTAGTTTGAATTTTAAAAAGTCTCTGTGGCCCAACTTAATATTTTCACTCTTATTTGACATGGGCATAGGGGAGTTTCCACACATTCATATTTGAGATTTGCCTGTCTGACATCATAATTCTGCTGAATATGAGGTTGGCTGATCTGGTGATCTAGGTGTTAAACTTCCTGGCGAGATGTTCTTGGTTCAATTCCCAACATGAGCCCCATCCTCCAGCAAGATGCTTAACCCACATACGGCTCCTCAATACCTGGAATTATACTCACTTTGGATAATAGTGCGTGATAAATTACAAAATGTAATTCCTCATACCACTTAGAGCCCTCCAGGAGCTTCAGGGATTTTAGTACAAATGTCCCTACTGCTTTATTTCTCTCTCTCTCTCTCTCAATCTCTCTCTCTCTCTTTTTGCCAATTTCCCTGTGATTACCTTGTCCCTCTGTGTTTTCAAGGGTGTGAATTGTGCTCAATTATCATCCCAAGCATTAAAATGTCCCCTGGAGTGAGCACATGGCTTGAAAAAAAGAATTTAAGGAACCATGTTTTCATGTTTTTCATTTTTTTGTGGGTGTTTAAACTACTTTGAGGTGGGCCTTGAGAGAGACATCGGCTGACTTTAGAATTTGCTCAGCTCCTTCTTAAACATGTTTTCCTAATTGATTTGAAATATTTGATGTTTTTTTTGCTGAATTTGTCTTTACACTTTAAGGTGAGATGACCATTACAGGCACTTTTCTGCTGCTAGAGCAGTGGTTCTCCATCATAAACTCTACACACCAATACATTTTATTAAAGGTGCTAGACTAAATACTAGATCAAAAATAAAATGATTGTTTCCAAATTTTGAAATGATCTTATTATCGAATAGCACGTCAACCACTTTAGATATGGTGTCAGGATCGTGAATGGTGGTGACCCAAATGCAGAACAGAGATCGGGAGGCAGGCAGTGGTGTTCAGGGGTTTTAATTCAAACTCAGCCACAACAGGGAAAACAGAAAACTAAAATACAAAACCAACGGCTAGGGGACAACCAAAAACAGAAAGGTCCATAAAACAAAACTTCCTCGTAGGAGGGGAGGGCAGGGCAAGGCAAGGCAAGGCAAGGGCAAAGGCAAAGGACAACGACAAACCTGACTGTGACAACAGTAACAGTAACAGTAACAGCAACAGCAACAGACGAACCAACCCTGAGACAAAGGAGGACAGAGACTAAATACACTAGGGAAAACGAGACACAGGTGAGGGCGGTGAAGGCACAACAAGGGGAAGGACCAAATAAGGAAACAGGGCGGGGCCGGGGAGAACACAGGGAACAGGCAGACACAGACTTAGGGGAACAAGACCAGGGAACAGGCAGGATCGTGACATATGGTAGTTGAGACTGTTGAGTCATTTTGACATCACGCTCCCATACCTCTGCCGTGCTGCTGGATTTCAGATTCTCAACTGGGTGGCAGATGAATGGCAAACTGTGCAGGAAAAGAGAGATGGCAAGGCAGGCCAGAAGTGGCGAACCGAACCTGCGTCATACTGATAGCGCGACATAAACCCCATAGTGTCTGGTCGTCAGGTTGCTGTCATCATTCTGTGGATTGGAGAGTACCAGTGAATTTGAGGGGGTACAACTGGCCTGCAATGTACTGTATATGTCTGTCTCTCGGACCATACAGAGAACTCCACAGGGGCAGGGGCTCAAATGTAAAAAGGGGTATAAATCACTATGGAGCTAATTTTAAGTAATTTCAATATTACAAATATTAATAATAACTATGCGTTCATTATAACCCTGCATCTACTACATCATTATAACCCTGGTAAACATTGTAAACAGAAAAATTGTGTGGTCACAATTATGATTCTGAGACTACTGATATACAGTAACCTACTGCTATTTTATTTTTTACCTTGATAAAAATAATGACAAAAAAGGGCAGCTTTGCTTAAGCAAGTAACTTAGTGGAAAGTGTGTTCACATGGGTTTAGGACCCAATAGCGGACCACAGACAACTTTAAGGAGTGTTAAACAAGGTTTATTGCAAACCAACAAAGTATCTCTACAGGTGCCTGCTATCTACTGTATATATCTATCTTTCTATCTTAGCATCTGCAAGATGAACAAAGTCATTTGAAATTCTATCCATCTATCTACCTTTCTACTCTTTACGTAACATCTTCCCACCAGCCCTCTCCCTCTCTCTCTCTTGACAGCCAGAGCCAGATAATCTTCCACTTTATCTAACCCTGTTAACTGTACATTGTAAGAATCCCTGGCTCAATTTAGATCTTACTCTCTCTATCCCACTCTATCACCTCTTATCGAAGCACTCTCCCTCCCCGTCTCTACCCTTTTCTATACCCTGTAACGGGAGGAAGTGCGCTGAGTACAGGAGCAGACGGACGAGAATAAAACACTGAATCACGGAAACAAACAAGCAGAAGAAGGTGAAGATACTTCAACAAGTAACATTACTTTGATTCATACACCAGCGGAGTTTAACGGGAGTGACGTACACCGCCCCTGGGTGCGTCTCCTGACGTGACGCCCTGCTCTGTCGTCAGAAAATGTCCCTTATTTCTGACTCTATTTTAGTCTTCATAGATTTTCTTCCATCTATTACTTTATCCAGGGACTCACACTCTCTTTCGCTCTCTCTCCCCTCTCTCTCTCTCTCCCTCTCTCTCTCTCTCTCTCTCTTTCTCTCTCTCTCTTTCTCTCTCTCTCTTAGCCTTACCCATGTTACTTATTACACTATCAATCACCAAGCATCGCTATGCGTCATTGACTATAATAACATGGAAACTTTTGATCTGATTTGGATCAAACTTTGCAAATATGTTGAAAGTTGTTCAAGGAGAAAATGATTAGAATATTGTGTAAGTGTACTATTGTGTAAGTTGAAAAGTCACGGCCCTTGCCCAGGTTGACTTGAAGTTCTGAAATTTTGTACATAGTTCCCTCTCCTCACAAGAAACGAATTAGCATCCAGCTAATATGCTCCACCGTGATGGATGGTTTGTTCTATTGTTTGCCAGGAGGCAACGCAATTTGCCTTCAGTGTTTTGTTGTTACCGTGGTTACAGAGATACATATCATAAACCTGTATTATTTTATGACCGTAGTAAAAATATTGCCAAACAAAAAAAGCTTTATTAAGTAGCTTAATGGGTTTATTGCTCACAACTCCTGAAAATAGAGAGCTGTACAGTACTGTTGTGACGCTCTTAGCGGCAAAGCACATCAAGTAGCTTTATATAGAATGCCCTGCTCAGAGCTCGGTCCATTTTTTATGGGGTGGGTTTATGTGCGTGTAAAGGCGTGTAGATAATTTATAGAATTTCAACACCAAAATGCACTTTTTTCTTGCATTTTAAAATGTCCTTTTTCAGAGTGTGTGATACGCTGCATTTTATGCTGTTTTTCCTCGGTTCTTCCATACCTCCCTTCATAGATTTGTTCTATATTCCCAACTCTGCTTCTTTTGCCCTCACAACTTAAAATTATTTCGCTCCATCATTATTCTTTTCTCCTGTGTCACCTTCCTCTGCTTTCATCTATCTTTTTCTTTTATATAAATTTTTTCTTTTACATTTCTTTAATGTTTTACTTTTTACTGCGTTCACATCACAGGACACATTTCGGGTGAGTTAGAGATAGGTTTGTTTCCATTATAATCTTTGCCAGAACTCTGAACTTGTAAATTGTTCGTTTAGATTGTGGTCAGAGTTGGAAGAGATGGGAAAATGAGGTCCAGGTCAAAATTGGCCTCAATCTCCCAACAGAGAGACAGAAAGAGGAGGAGACGTATCTGTCTGTCTAAAAGCTTAGTTTGTCTGAGGCATATCACCATTTGCTTTTCTGCTCCAAATAAGTTTGAAAACATCAAATAAATTAAATTGCTTAACACTGGAGGCAGTTTTGTGTGTGTCTCTGCATGCATGCATGCGTGTGCATGTGAGTTCTCATGTAAATGAAAAAGAAACTCGCCTCATCTAATTTCAGTACAAACAGCCAATAGGAAATCAGGCGCCAAATGGTCCACATCACGTCTGTCTCAGTCCCGCCCACTCATGCTAACCCAATTCTTATGATGACCCTGCTACATGATAGACGCACGTGTGTGCCTGGCTCTGCGAGGGGTATTTATTCTCATTTAGGTGACCCAGAATCCTGGTTTGTTCCATATTTGGTATTTAAGGGGAGGGGAGCTCAGCCTTCTGGATATACACGTCTAAATACTTGAAACGGGGGGATTTCTGCTTCTTTTATCCTTGCACAGAAATGGTGCAAATCTGATTAAATATCATTAGGGTGCTCACTGGAGTGTTTAGCTGATTATAATTATAATAGAAAAATCTAGAGTATGTATACAGTTTATTGCATGAGTGACTGACATCACTGACTGCAGTGCATGTTAACCTACTGTATACTATGACACACTGTTACCTCTGTCACACTATTATAATAACATATAATTACCCCATCACTTGGATTATAACAATATTTAATCAAGTGTGATTAGTCAAAGTGACTCATTAAGATGTATTTAAATAGAGGACAAAGTCTGTTGACACCCAGGGTGGGAATTGAACTCAACACACTCAACACACTGAACACAAAAAAAATACATGAAGTGTTATGATATGAATTCATGTTACTAGAGAGTGAGAGAGAGATGGAAGAGACACATGAGGGCTGACTCTCCGACTCTCCGGTCGGAGAGTCAGCCACGCTCAGCCTGTCTGGTGTTCTAACACCTGTTACTAATCATTGTAATCAGTACACCTGTGTATATATACAGCCATGGAAAACATTTGTACTCAATGATTCTATAGTTGTTTTGTGTGTTCCTGTCATTGTTTCTACCAAGTAAAACTCTGGCTCTGGCCAGGGGTGTACTGGTAATCTGGTTTACCAGGCATTTTTCTGGTGGGCCGACGCACCCTTCAATTTTTAATGAAAAACTATTTTGTTTTAAACTTTAGGCCAATGACCGGCAAGGAACAACGGCCCATTGGTTCATTTATTATACTCTATACATCTCTTACTAGCCCCCCCCTCTCTGTTTTTTCATGTCAGATGCCATGGCTTAGAGCCAAAAATCTGTGGATGGATGAGGGCGTCAACATCGATAAACAAAAGCGCAAGGGGAGTCTGGGGAAGTTACTGGCAAAAAGAAAATAAATAAAATCCAAAGGCGGAATGCCGCCAAATGTGCAAAAATAACAGACAAGTTTGCTGCAGGGGCTACAATAGCTTCAATTACTACAGTAGACATTGCGCAGCAGCAGGTGGAACTTGAAGGAGGACAGGTGGCTGGCCATGGCCACTGGCAGGCAGAGGAACAGGCGTGTGACAGGGAAGCCGAGGAGGGACAGAGTGAGCAGGATATGCATGAAAAGGCTGTATAATTTACAACACCTGGAGCTCTACTGTGCTAAAATGTATGGTCTAACTCCCCATGATTTCATTGCCCTATCACATACAAAGGTCTAACTATTATTTCTCTCTGAACTTTAATATAAAACAAAAAGGTGATCTATTAACTGTGTAAACCTTGTATGTATGAACTCAATAGTTAGTATCAAATGAAATAAGATGGAACAGCTCAATGCATTCTTTGAATAAAGAATTTGCGTAAAGGTTGCCTTGTTTGGGAAGGAGATCTTTGCTGTCCATTGGTGTTTACAGGCAACATTTTGACTTACTTTTATACTATATACAGTACATACTTAGATTTACATTTTATTAAGCAATTTGAAATGATACTTTGACCTCCGTTTTCAACATACAATTACATACAGTTACATACAGGACACACATTTACATCAAAGAATAAATGGCATGTTTATTCTCTATGAAAATCATTGTTCCACATGCATACAGCATGTGCTAGATCATTAGGAGGAAATAATCACTCCCAATAATAATGTATGAGCCATACTTTTGTCATTAATGATTGATTATGGATTGTGTTGTATGCTCAATTTCTTTTATAGTAAGAGAAACCAATAAATCAAGAGAAAGGGCTTGAAATGTATTATAATTTATTTAGAATGCTGTCTTGGTGATAGATGTGCCCATGTCATCGTAACAACAAAACAAATCAGTAAAAATTGTTAGCATTTTACATATCGTACACTAGCAGAAAATCTATGCTGATTTCCACTGTCATAGACTTGCAAAAACTGTTTTCACGTTAATAACCATGCATTTTGGAAATTCTTTTATTTTGTCCTGTCCCCTGAGGTCATGAAATTTGTTTTGCCCAGTTCAAAAGAACTCAATATCCACACACACACTCTCACACACACACACACACACACACACACACACACACACACACACACACACACACAAAGCCTAGATAAATCACAGATGCAAATATAGTTTGTTGATATCTCTTTCTCTGTTTGTTTGTCTCTGATACTACAATTAGCTGTTACTGTATCTCTATCATTCTCTCTCTCTCTCTCTCTCTCTCTCTCCCTACCTGGCTGATCACAGCCAGGTAGAGTTTAAAATGAAGCTGGATGGTCTCACAGAGTACTCCCTCCTCTATTAGACTCTACATATGCATCTCTGTCCAATTCTGATGGTTGGAACTATTTTCCAAAAACCTTGTTTTATTCTTCGCCAATATGAATATGAGAACATTTCATTTACCTCAAGGGCTCCCGTTTGGTTCCCATGGTGCAGGGATGGACTACTGGACTGCAGGATTATCAATGAGCAGGACATTATTCCTCTGCTCCATGGCAGTGGCAGCCACCAAATGTTTCACAATTTCACAAGTTAACTGAATTTTAGGAAAAAGGTTCAGACTTTTAAGTGTCCATACTTGCCTGCCAGAGTTGCTGGGGGAGATGATTACCTTCTCTGTCACAGACAACGTTTACCAGCATTTGCCCAGTGGTAACTTTTTCATGAAAAGTGTATAGTTTCTGTTTCAAAATACTTTTTCACTAAAACATTACCTGCGTCACCTTGATTGATCCGAGACTCAATAGAGGTGATTCAGTCCAATCAACTATTCAGCTATATATCATTTGAAACCATTTGAAAACCACCATTTGAAAAAATTCATTCTATTCATTCTCTCTGTTTTGCACCTTTCAAAGTCATGTTGGCTGAGACGGGATGTGGGCTTTAATGCCGTGGCTGAAACAGGCTCTTATTCTTATCAGAAGAAATTAAATCTACGTCCCTCTGATTTGATTCCATTCCATCTGAAAGATGTCTTCCGCCTTGCTGTGTTATGGGCTGATGTATATTTAATGCTAATCGGTGGCTGTAAGATGTTGCAAGTGTTATTGTCGATTTGTTTCAATAAAACGGATTCCCCGTCAGATATGATTTGGACTGGGGCCCAGCAGGGAGCTGTCAGGCTCTATCATTTCCTCACTCCCCAGTGTTTAGGGATTAGGTACTATCCACACACACACACACACACACACACACACACACACACACACACACACACACACACACACACACACACACACACACACAGTAAATGTACACAAAAGCAACGGTACAAATACACACATAGTTCTCTGTTTATCATCTATTTTTGTGTTTCCTGCCATATTCTTTGTCTCTCTCTTTCCTCTTTGACCTCTTCTCTGTCTCTCTGTGCCTGCTGCCGGCCCCTAACCAGAGGAGCAATGACCTGTTTCTCCCTTCATCCGTCAGAGGCTCCAGGTTGTAATGAATATTGTTGTGACTGCTAATCCCTCCATCAGAAACCCTCTGCTCACTGACTCAAATATTCATAACACCAATCCAATCACTGGCCAACAAAATTTAAGTCAAAGTACGCAAAAAAGGTGTTTCCTTGGATTTTGTGTTTGAAAGTGGGCACAAGAGTGTCGATTGTGAAAATTGTGTGCATGAAAGAACAGATTGGTAATAAAGAAAAAAAGGATTTAGATCACATAACATTAGATTACATTAGCCTATTCCTGCCACAATCCCTCAACATAAATAAAAACATTAAAATCACTGTAGGCACCACTACTTCTTGACCATTAATAATAGAATATAGAACAAGGAACAAGGGAGGGTTGCCAGGCAACATGTTCAGTTTTAGATAATATTGCCTGGCAACAACAAACTTTACTTCCAGTAAGTACCAACTAAGTCACCCAAAGCTTAATTCTATTATGGCTCTCTTTATTGAAACAGCCCTATTGGACATTGAAGTAATGAATGTTCTTGCATTAAAAAGAAGGCTTTCGATCAAAGGAAATTATATCACAGCTGAGCATGTAGTTTAATTGTAAAATGTTTACATTTGATGTAAACAGCTAAGTTAAAATGTTTAAGCTTTTACAATATTTTATCCTTCCAACCTCTTCCCCATTTAAGCCTTTTGTTCCCACTTCACTGGATTAGGCTACCTGAGTTGTTTATATAAAGAAGAATTTGAGAATGTTTTGTTTGAAAAGCCATGTAATTTCTACTTGATTCTTATGGTATTCATTTAAGTCTGAATATAGCCCTATTCGAATGGGATTAGTTTTACATGGGGAGGTTGGGTAATGCAATTATTACCAGAGTTTCTCAGTGATTTTAGTACCGGTTGAATGTGCCATTTCAGTAATTATTTGAAAATATGAAGGCACTCGGGAAAGGCATTTAGTTTTGCCATGTATGGCACAGATACTTCGGGTTAGTCAAGTCTGTGGCAAACCTCAGGTGTTGTACCACGTACAACACCTGAGGGTGTGACGGCAGTGCGTAAATCGAGTAGTAACTCCTATCTCTGTCATTTATAACCGAGATTTCTTATCCCGTGCGAATCAACCATAAATATTACCGACATCCTGTGTTAAAATTACATTACTCCACCTCCCCTTGTAAAACTAATCCTGTTCGAAGAGGGCTTATGTCTCTGTCTGACAGACTTATAATTACAATGATCAAGGAGCGGGACATGAGCCAGCATGAGGGAAAGTGAGATGAGTACAGGAGAGAGAAAATGCATTATGTGTGTGTGTGTGAGTGTGAGAGTGTGAGTGTGAGAGAGAGAGAGGGCTGAGGGTGAAAGACAGACCTTCCATGAACTGGCCCTCACCTGCCTCTATTAACTTCTTCACCCCTACACCCCCCGATGCACGAATTCCCTCTGATCCTTCCACACCAATCCCCTCCCAGACCTCGATCTACACATGCATTTTGCTACCGTTCCTTTGGCGGTACAGTGGCCCTTAGGGTGTTAATTCCGCAAGATATTAACACACTTTGCCTTGCAGTTGCTAAAACTTTTATTAATAAAAAATAATATAACTAATATCGATGCTGTGATGTTCTGATGGACAGAGTGACGTGACAGATTTTAGGACTGACAATATCACAAAGAGTGTATGTCTGTGAGTTTATGCAGGGACTGTTCTCTGCATATTGTTCTGTCCTTTAGCTCTAATCACACCTGATCAGTCCAATCAATAGCTGTGATTAGATGTAACCCCTGGGTTATGAGAGCAATCTCTCAGTCATTTATCTGAGATCGATCTCAGAAGCTCCTGAGTTGTTGCTGATCTTTATATTTAGAGCGGTGTCGGTTTGACAAAATGTCAACAGGGGGGATAAGTAATGTAGGAGGGTCAAGATAGACACTGATTTTACATTGGATGTACCAATGTTTCATCCAAAGGCGCTGACTGCATAATCAGCGCAAGTCACTGCAAATCACTGCAAATCACTGCAAATCACTGCAAATCACTGCAAGTCACAAGACGCAAGTCACAAGACACCCTCTAACCGTAATTTGATGCGCCCGGTTCCAGACGGAGGTTTGATATAATTCCGCATTTCTTCCAGTAACTGTATTATTGCATGACTGGTTAATCTGTTACGCTCGATATCTTCTTGTTCACTCAATTGAAAAAGAGTAATTCTTGTGGCGAAAGCGTAGGATTGGGTAGAGACGATAAGGACACGTCCCTACTAATATTAAGGGACCATTAAATTGTCCCTACCAATAATTTCTTTTAGTGAAATGCAATTTCCTTACAAATAAAAAAACTAATTCTCTCAAAGTATACATTTTCCATCGTGATGGAGCGATCCATAAAAGGGCATCAGTAGTAGCAGAGAAAGATGTCCCTACCAAATTTCAACCTACAGTAAACCTACGCCCCTGTGTCCTCGTTTTGCTCGGATGACTACTGCCATTGTTTCCCCTATGCAAGCAAATGCGCCTCCTGGATTACACCTGCTTTTAAGAGGAGAAATGTCACCGCAAAACAGACATGCACTTTCCCCCGCAGTTTTCCTACATACAACAGAATAGGTAGCTAATCAGTCTCTCCTTACGCATTCCCCTTTCCCTCGACCCTCCCAATAATGCATATGCATTAGTAGGGATACCGCAACACGCCATTCTGCGCTCCTGCGGCAGGCAGAATGTAGTTTTAACCATGTGCGGTTTTAGCCATACCATGCCATTGTGTTAGGCCCACGTTGCAAAGAAATTATGCTAACATGTTTGTACATCTGCCCTAAAGAAAGAGAATCCCTGTTTTCACACTAGGTGTCAGATGTTGCTTCTTGTTGCCATTCAAAGATAGTTTTGGGCCATGGCCTCTGTGTTGAGTTGCTTCACTGGGACAGGTAAAGAACTGTTCAGAAGTGATTGGCTTTTGTCACATGACTAAAAAGTTGAAAAACTTTTTTATGCTGCCAGACAGACAAATTTTCTGTAGCTGCCGAGTCGGGGGTCTTATCTTCCATGTTGCTCGCTTGAAATGAATTTAGCCTGCAGATGCAAAGCAACATCAGACTCCTGGTGTGAACTAATGGTGAAAGAAGCTAATCTATTTGCCGATTTGAATCGTTTCGTTCAGCTCAGTGCAACAGTCACTGACCATGTAGTTCGTAACTTATAGAATGAGCTACTAACCAAACACCACATTCAGGTCACGGCTCAGTCTGCACCATAAATCTCCATAATATCCTTATATCTGCGATAAGCTCTTCAACTATCCATGTTATATCATACTCCTTTCTTATCGTGTCTAGTAGTGTTGGAAAATTCAATTTGAAAGAAACATACAGGTTGATTATTCAGTTCGCTCAGTACACTTAAAAGATTTGTTCAAAAATATTCAGTCGTTCACTTACTGCACATCGCTGGTGTGAACACGGGGCTAGGGATGGAGAGTCTGTGTGTCAGAAGTAGAGCAGTAGCGGAAATGGTGAGGTGTAAAAGCTGTGGAAGTGTTTTTGCAGCTACACAGGAATCGCCTGTGTGTTTAGCGTTTTTTAAAACCTGATTGCCAACATTTCCAACTGTGAAACAATCCTGCAGTGTTCATTTAAGCCACATTTTAGATCACTGTCAAGCAGCAGCCCTGTGCTGTTTTACTGATTTTGTTTTCTCACCAATTTATTTCTACTACATACTTTATTGCTCATCCACTTATTAGGCACTAGTTTCTGGGTCGAGATGCACAGCGCAAGTTCACAGCCCAAGTCAATCTAAGGTGTGGCCAATACTTTTACAGCGGCTGCGCAGTTGTAAAAGGTTTGGATTTGAATGAATAAATGATCAGTAGGAGTGGTGGGGCCTGTCTTCAATTATGGCCAATCAAATCATTCCCTTTAAAAGCAGCGGGCTCTCTGTCATGGCAAACTGCCAGGTTCGTAATGGACGGCGAAAGTCTTTGCTGCGCATTCTATGAACACAGCAGGAGACCTTAAATGGTTGTGATCACAGAACAATTAGCCTAGACAGTTCATCCTTTCAGGTTGAACGAGGTTTATATAAATATTGAAATCCCCGTCACCATGTTGTTTTCCATGTGTAAATGACGCACATTGACTGTTTTATGTTGGAAGACAATGACAGAAGTCGTTTGTGTGCTTAGTGCACCTTCACCTAAAGCCCGGAAACTACCACACAACGCCTGCGTCTGCGCTAAGACGTGGTCTGACCAGGCGGAGACGCTAGCGCAATATTGGGTTTTATTTGACACCAAACTGGCACTGCGCCTGTAATCTGTTGAATGTGAGAGGCAACTGACATCTAAAGGCTTAAAGAAGATGAATATACAGGTCTCAGATGCTACAGTGAAGCTTACAAAGCTGAAACATTAGAGGGGTTCTTGACAAAGCCACAGTAAATGTGTTAAACAGACAGAGTCTGTTTATCCGTCGACTGACGTCCTTATGTGTGTGTGTGTGTGTTTTTATGTTTGTGTATGTGTCCTCTTCGTTTACACTCCTTCATATATCAAGTACTTAGAGAGTTTGTACTTTGTACTTGTATTTTGACACTGCATTAAATGAAATAAATTATATTGCCACTGGCGACTATCTGTTCCATTTATAGAAGATGAGATAATATAACAGCTATTGTCACTCTGAAATATTTACTTTATTATGGCGTCACATTAATGTCAAAACTAGAGGGCACAAAAACACAAGGAGAAAAATATAAGCCTGCAAGTTTTAACATTTCGCGCGCGTAAATATACAGTACCTCTCGCAAGTGCAAATGGGAATCTCGTGGTTTTGGCAGTTTGGGGGCGGGCTTAGTTCCAGCGTGGCTGGCATTAGGTTCATTACTCTTTCCAAGGTACACATTGATTACAGCGTTGACTAAATTAACAGTCTCATTCATTATTCTATTCTGGCTTCCTATTATTCTGCACCATAATAAAGCAGGAAATGTTGCACCGGGAACCTTTATCTGTCACTTCTGTATCAATACAAATCTTGTGGAATCTTTGTCAGGGCATTGTGTCTTTGACCATCTTACTTGCTACGGTTAGATGCTTTTAGTGTTGCTAACTTTTGATTGTGCTACCATTTAGCCTGGCGCAACTTCTTATAATGCTTTAGCCAGAACATCATGCAGCTAAGTTATTCAAATGTAAATGATTCCATTACTTAATTTCAATATTCCTTTGTTGTTATTTATCAAACAAATTGCATTTTCAGTTTGCAATGCTGTTCAGGTTTTATAGAAATCTATGTCTTCATTTATTAGCATTGTATAGTATACCAACTGAACCTTAATAATAACACACGGTGCTCATTCAATTTTGATAAAACACAACCTCCTTTTTAAGCTGCAGTAAATTTCACAAATATTTCATGCATAACATTGTGACTTAGTATTACCTAGTGACTGAGTAGACATCCATCAAAAACACACATCAAATTCTTTAGGTTTAAAAGTAAAAAAAAATCAACAAGACATACTTGAATAAACTATAAAAGAAGAAAGTATTGCCTGTGAGTAAGTGAAAAGGCGAAACAAAGATGAAAGAGAATTTAAAGTTTGAAAATGAAGGTTTTACAGTTGAAGCACAACGACCTGTACTTCTCACCAAGTAACATAAAAACAGAACAAACATAATGGGAGCAGGTCAAAGCACCTCCAAACTAAATGCAAAATAGTGGATGAAACAGAAACAAAAAAAAGTGCCTCATTTTACCTGTCATGATAAACTTTAAATAAATGCGGGGTAGGAGGATGGCAGCATTATTTGGGGGGGGGGGGGGGGGGGGGTGGGGTGTGGGCCAGGGCGCGCTGGTGGGCCAAAAAAATT
>JAOEHI010033541.1:0-23769 GCA_025447815.1 Percopsis transmontana | reverse complement strand
TATATAGTGTATATGTATGTATATATGCAGGGCTCTACGCTAACTTTTTTCCCAAGGAGTACATGTGCTCCTAAATGAAAACATTTAGGCGCGTATAAAGAAATTTAGGAGCACAGTGAAATTTTTGATATATTACATACAAATTTATACTGCGCGTGCGTCCGTGTACTAAGGGACACACATCTGTGCAATAGCATATACCACAAAATCACACATTGGTTCACTACACGTAAAGGATATTGGTTGTCCAGGTGCTTTTGTATGTTTAAAAAAGTATGCAGCTTACACATGTGTCAGGAGTGGGATACACATAGCCAATACATGAACACACACTTTTTCACTAACTGAGCCAAATCTACACATGAACACCCTGTGTAGATTGATAGCTGTTCTAGTCGTTTACCTTGTTTCATGCCAGGTTAGTTGGGGTGTGGCTGGCTTGCTTTAATGCCTTCTGGGCTCCCGACTGTGAACTTCAGTACAACACTGTTTTGGACACGAACAATGCCTCCCGCACCTGAAAACATGAGAACGCGACCAACCCCTCCCTCACTGACTTTGAATTATTATGTATTGTCTGTTGGTTTTGTTTGCAGATCATTTTATTAATGTCTTGTTTATTTATCATAGGACCATCTTGGGACAATAGCCTAATACTATAAATGTTATATGTTGCATGAGCATATTTATGTTTCAAATAAACGCAACATAAAAGCAACAACAAATTAGAAAGTGACTTAAAAACGCTAAAAAGAGGTAGCATAAAAATTACATTTACAGCATTTAGCAGATGCATTTAGCAGATGCTTTTATCCAAAGCGACTTACAGTTAGTACATTTGTCAATAGCTGAATAGGTCATATGTCAATCATAAGTAACACCAATCGTAAGCAAACAACATACTGATAGAATAATGACAGCAGCATGTCCTTAGGGCCATCTTAGTTATACATTTTGCAACATCCGTTACATATAACACATCTCCTATTACCATACCATTAAATTATTGCTAACAGCCTAAATACAGCAAAGTGCTTAATTTTCCAAGAGGTGAGAGCAGGAAAAAGAAGATTTTTATCTATTAATTTTTGATTTTAGTAGAAATATAAAAATTGTATTTTCACCCCACCCCTTTCCCCAGTGGCAGCAGCAGTGCTATACACGGAGGTCCCCGGGGCGAATGCCAGCGAGTTGTTTGGACCCATGTGCTTGATGTTACTGCTGGGTACCGTGCACTGCCAGATTGTGTCGACTGAGTCCAGCTGGAGCCCCTCAGGCAGTCCAGCTGCCAGCAGCGGTGCCAGTCCTGCCCGCAGACGGAGGTGGGTTTCTGCTTTGTTATGCACTGCCAACACCTTGGCCATACCAATGTACTTCCAGAAGCACATTTAACACATACAAACATACTATTTTGTCATACATTTTGTTTTTGCCTGGTATTTCCTCTTTGTGTTCAACAGGCCAAGGAAGGGAAGAGGGGTCAAAAGGACAGAAGAAGAAATGGAAGATAGTGGGGAGACAGAGCAAATTATACCCTGGCAGGTTGAAGAGAACCAGTGCTCATACAGAAGCGAGGAGAGAAGGGTACAGCCACTTCTTTCAATAGTGGAATAGATTGAATGGTGCAGGCTGCATAGGATCACTCTTTTCGATGGTAAAATATTAACTTTTAATTGCTATTAGTATTTTAAATAGTCTTACCAAGCCCAAGTGAAAGCAACAACCTAACAAGAGCCAACATGGATTTACCTATACAACTGTTTCCCACCACTGTACAGTACCTACACATACACTGACAGGATGTTATATTGGCTCAATCGGGGACTGAAACGGACATGGTCGGAAGAGGTGTTTGTGAGTGTGGGCAATACTTAACATGTTAAATCTATTTCACTCATGTTTGGAATATGGTCAGAGCCATTCACTGCTTTGATCTGTTAGCTGGAATGTTCATTATCATGCGTGCCTGCAACAAAAAGGTATTGGCCAAACAGACTACTCGCCCCCCTCCCCGGATTGACCCTACATGTGTTCAGGTTCTGTTTGGAGCAGTTAAATTATGTCAGTTTTGGTGTATTACCTCCTTCAAAGCTCAGAGATATTATTATTATTATTATTATTATTAATATTATAAAAAGTATTCCTTACAACTGTCATCTTTTTTTTTTTTCCTCAGACCAATAAGAGAATGTCAAGGTTATCTGATGAACTCTCCAGTGAGGAAGAAGAGGGCTACTCTTTAGATGGGATCTGTCCCTCACTTCAAGAACGACACAACGCCACGACTCGGCCTGTCTCTGCCCCTGTTATTAGGAAGAGAATTCATCAGTCAATCTCCAAACCCACAGTGAGACCACAAGCAAATCTTGCTTGCATTAGATCTGTGCTAGTGCAATAATGTATTATTCTTATTCAGGCCAGCTGAAAGTCTTGCCTGGGCCCCGGATAATCTTAGATGGGGCCCCCCCACGCCCAGATCTCTCCTTTTCCCTTCCTCTTCCTCTCCTCTGCTCTTTCTCTCCTCTGCTATTTTTTCCACAAATAGGCCTATTTTAAATTATTAAATAAAAATTATTCCATAATTTAATGAGGGCCCAGTTCTGGGCCCGGGACAACAGACTCGTTTGTCCCCCCCTATCGGCGGGCGTGTTCTTATTTACATTGACTGCATTTTGCTCCTGTAAGTCAATTTTAAAAATTTAAATGCAGGACAGAAGTTTGACTGCTGCCAAGGGTGGCAAGGGGAAGCCTCGTGAACTGGAGCGCCTGAGGCCAAGCAGGGCCTCTGACACTGATGACACTATGTGGGAGGAGCTACTCCAGGGCCCTGACTCTGCCTCCTCCGGTAGCTCTGCTAGCGAGGGGCAAGGGAGGTATGGTGCTCACATGAACCTCCCCACAACAATGACTCTGAGTAGCGACGATGAGAGCCTGCAGCAAGAAATTACTGGAGTGAGTTTGAATGCTTTCACATCTAGACGCTAGTGATCTAGGTTATGTCTAGATCACTAGCTCACTAGATGTCTTGGGGTTTAGGGGGTATATGTTTGCCCATCCAATCTGAATTATTTCCAAAAGCTTCAGGGTTTCATTTAAAAAATATTTCAAGATTGAGAAAAAAATTAAAGGACTAACCAGCATGTTTTAAAGAGTCCCTAAAAAATTAAGCCTTAAGAACATCTCTACAGGTTATTGCAATTGCTTTATCTGATTAGCTCAAAATCGTATAAGTTGATGCCATTTGCTATATTTTGTATGGCAAGTGACATCTTGTACTTTGCACACATTAACTTGTAGTCCTGTGGTTTGATTTTTTTTTTATAAAATGAAAATAAACAGTAGTCTAAACAGTTAAATAGTTGTTCAGTGGTTTGTTTTTTAATATTTTCAATTTAAGGCTCTTTATCTTCCCAGCAGTGGCAAAAATGCATGGTTCAAATCACATTTGAATTGTGGTCTTATGAATTTCGGTCATGTCCCATACTGTGTTTATCCACCTGTTATGCCTTCTTTTACAGTAATTATGGAATATTTAGATTATTTTGGGTTTTTTCTTCCACATCCATTGTTATCCAGTGAACAGCTTTTTCAGGAATATATCTGATCATTGTTCCCATTGCAGGGACAACTCTCTTGGCTACAGGCTTGCCACCCGTCCAGGGATCGTGTCAGTGCCATAATCTGGGAGCAGGGCGAGTGCAAGAAGGCAGACATGTCAGTATTGGAGATCAGTGGAATCATCCTCACACGGGTACACCACCAATAGAGCACTCATTACATGTCATCTTTTGATCTGGGAGTCACCTAGCAATACAATTTGACACAAATGTTATTTTTAAACATAATTTGGGCTTAACCCTGTTTAGGATCTGACAGGTTAAACAAAAATGCAAATTATTTGACACTTTATTTAGCCAAACCCCTACCTGCTCCTTAATACTTAATAGATTTTATTATTACCATTTTACTAACCACTGGTCATAACAGAATAACTAAATTTGTAGTGACCAAACCCTCGAGGTATTTGAAGTTTCAATGGATGGGTTTTATTTTTTATGCACTCAGCTGTTATTAATAGTCAAACAAATACATATAGTTGTACAGGATTAATGTTCCAGGTCCTTTTGTCTCCAGGTAAAGCTACTTGAACAGGGAGTGGGTTATCTTGTGCTGGGGAGCCTAGTGACTGGTAGCCTGGCCCTGCTGCCCTTCATCTTCAGGCTGGCGCAACATCTGGAAATGTCCAGCCTGGGCTCTGTATCCCCCAGACAGCTGGGACATTTGGCGCTGGGCCCACCTGACGCCCAATCATACACCTTCTTCTTCATTACCACAGTCGAGAGAGTCTTCCTCACTGGCCTCTTCTTCTTCATGATGTGTGTGGCGGAGAGAACCTACAAACAGGCGAGTGATTTTCTTCCTTCCTTCATCTTTCCTGTCCGTCCTCAAGTCCAAATAAACATCTGACATAAACTGACATTATTTTTAGGGGTTGTGGCTTAAAAATGTTGCGACTTCTTGTTTTGATTCATTTATTCACCAGAGACTCCTGTTTGCCAAGCTTTTTAGTCACCTTACCTCGGCACGCAAGGCCAAGAAATCTGAGATCCCACATTTCAGGTTGAAGAAGGTTCAGAATATAAAGATGTGGCTGTCGCTGCGTTCATTCCTGAAGGTATGTTAATGATGATGTTGACGTTTCAGCACTAGAGTGCAGTCACCTTCTTGCCCTAATGGTATCTCATTAACTGCACGCTCTCTCATCAA
This sequence comes from Percopsis transmontana, assembly GCA_025447815.1. NCBI lineage: Eukaryota > Metazoa > Chordata > Actinopteri > Percopsiformes > Percopsidae > Percopsis > Percopsis transmontana. The sequence goes on along the minus strand of JAOEHI010033541.1, from coordinate 19,002 downwards.
AGAGACGAGGACCTCAACGCTCTGTCGATGTCATCGTCTCCACGATCTTCCTCTTGGCTCTTTCCATTTCATTCATCATCTGTGCTCAGGTCAGTCACATCTGCCAAAACGCCTTTCATCAGATCAGTGACGACATTTAATAAAAGCCTGCTCAGAACCTTTCTGCTTTCAGTCTCAGAAGGGAAATACAGTATTATTGTTTCAACACATTGGGAGACTAATGTGCACTGATCATTTTATTTTGTTCATTTATAGCTTAAAGGGATAGTGTGTATTTATTGGCCAGAAGGGGACAAGTGGAGAGAATAAGGATCACTGTAATACACAAGCTCTGTCTCAAATGTAAGGAAGGTGACAGATGCGTATGTTCTTCATAGGCAGCTGCCATATAAGTGACCGAACACAAAGATGATGATTAATGGTGTGGCTTCTGCTGTAACTCAACTGAGGGGTTTCATGGTGATCGAAGACTAAGGGCCCTAGTTTTCTGGTCAAGATTCAAGCGGAGGTGCACAGCGCAAATTCACAGCGCAAGTCGATCTAAGGTGTGGCCAATACTTCTTTGCTAATTTCGGGATGTGGCGGTAATCAGGCGTAACGGTGGTGCAGTTGTAAAAGGGTTGGATTAGAATTAATAAATTAAAGAGTAGGAGTTGTGGGGACTGTCTTGAATTATGGCCAATTAAATCAGCTCCTCTCATTCCCTTTTAAAAGCAGCTCTGTCCTGGCGAACAGCCAATTTTCATAATGTCAAAAGTCTTTCTTGCGCATTCTATGAACACAGCAGGAGACCTTAAATAGTTCTGATCATGGATCAATTGGCCTAGGCAATTAGTTCGTCCATTCAGGTTGAATGAGGTTAATTGAAATATTAAAATCCTGTCACTATCTTGTTTTCCATGCATAATGACGCACATTGACTTGTTTTATGTTGAAAGACAATGATACACTACCCACCCCTCGAACCGAGACTAATATAGCTCTATACTCCTGGCAAAGGTATTTTTTTATATTTTATTATGTCACTTAATATTACGTCACGCTTGTGTTTTACCTTGCTACCTTGTTTTACCTATGAGTTCTGTTACATGTTACCTTCTCGCTAATTCGCCTCCGAACCGTGGTTGGCATAAATATTTACTGCGGATTTCTCGATTGAGACGAGGGCGGTGTCATGCTTGCAACTCCGTTCATTTATTTACTCTCCACTTTAAGTGAGCAGGGAAACAAACTGTTGTTACATGTCGCATTCGCCTGCCTCTAAACTGCGTCTACTTGTAGAGCGCGCGCACACACGTAAGCACTACCCTCTCCAAGTTGGCGGTACAGGTCTCCCAATGCACCACCCTCTTAAAGGAATAGAGCACTATTACAACCAATTAAACATACGTTTAATGTAATTTCAACGACTTGTGTTGGAGTTTGTGTTATTCTAAATTTTGACACCAACATTTTAATTTTTACTGAAAATGTATATTGGTTTCTAAATATCGGTTATCGGTCTCTTTGATTATTAATAATCGGTATTGGCATCGGCCCTGGAAAAAAATAACTAATTTTGACTGACGCACCCTATACTTCACCCCCACACCCAGCGCAAGCGATGTCATGGCGAGCCGGGAAATGAGCAAAGGTTCCCAGGCAAGAGAAAAACCACCTTACGCCCAACGAAATTGTCACTATGTCTGCGTTAGCGCTACGGCCGGGCCTTGCGCCGTCCGGAAACTAGAGCCCTGCATGTTAATTCTGCTTAGATAGATATATATACATATATAAGTAAACTTGCCCTAAACAAGAGCCTTTAAAATATGTATGGAATTGCACAGTGACACAAGATCTTAAAGACTACTACTTCTTCAAAATACCAGAGCAGCCAGTTACAGGTGATATATACAATACCAATATACAGGTGATTATAGGACTACAATATTTAATCTTTGTGTCTCTATTTTTTTTATTCAGCTTTTACACAATCACAAGACATTCCTTGACTCCTTGACCAACTGGGAGTTAATTGTTTGGGGCTCATCGCTGGTTCTTTTCCTGCTACGCCTAGCCACCCTGGGCTCCGAGACCAACTCCAAATACAGCAATGCCTCAGTGCTGCTCACTGAGCAGGTCAGCATGTCTTGCCTCAGAGACGCACTAAATTATAAACTTAAATAGCTGCAATAGTCCCTTTTCAAGTACTGACAATGAATCAATCTAATCTGACAAGCTAATCAGAACACCTAGATCAAACATACTAATTTATAACTTTATTAGCTAGAGCTGTGTTAACCCTGCAATGGCATGTCTGTGAAAAGGGTTCATTAAGGGGCCAGTGATATGACCGTATGATCACCGATGTTTACAAATTATTATTTTTTTAATCATAACTGTACATTTTAACAGGAATATTGTAAAATGTATCTTTAAAAACTGTTTTCTATTTATTTACATTAAAAAATTTTTACCAGAACTTAATTAATGTACATTTTATACCCTGCACTGTCATTAAGTATTATAAACCCTCCTCCTTTTAGGGCAGGGCATTTAAATAGAAACATTTTCCATATGATCTATCATTTTAGATTTCATATATAGTGCTGTTCTTTACTGTTCTTTTCCGTAATTTAAATATTGCGATACATATTGTGAATCGAGAAAATGTCCAAAAATATGAATGTGAAATTATGTGCTTGTATTACACACTCCTATCTGCATTATCCCACCACAAGAAATTCAGCCTCAACCATTTTGTGTATTCTCTGAATGTCTTCTTTTTCCAGATAAATTTATATCTCAAGATGGAAAAGAAGCCCAATAAGAAAGACGAGCTCAACATAGTGAACAACGTTTTGAAGCTTGCTACAAAACTGATGAAAGTAAGTATGAATTCAGCATGTCCAGTAGGGTGTGATTTTCTCAGCTTTCTTTATTATTGCACTATGGCTTGACTTGTAGGATAATTGTTCTAGACACAAAATGTTTTTCCAATTGTATCATTGTTGTCCATAAACTTAAATAAACTTGTTTAGTTCTTAAATCTAAATAATTATATTATAATATAATATTTCGTTTTTGACCGTTTTAGCTATTTTCAGTCCCGCCAGGATTTAAGTTTTTATGTAATTATTGCGGCCCAAAATGACTGGATTTTCAGTGGTGTTTCTCTAAAATTGATGCCACATGCGACATATTTTGTGTTATATTTCAGTAAAAATTTGACAAATATGAATAAAATTACCTTTAAATGTTTTAGTGCATAAAATTTACTAACAATAACCATAAATAATAGGTCAGGACAAAAATGGTGCAAAATATTTGTGTATTCTGCAATAAACAGAAGAAAACACAACTTTCATGACCGAAACATAGAGCTTCCAAAACATGAACATAGTATACTGTACATGTTAACATATAAGAATAAGATTTTCCACAAGACTGGTTTAGAACGGACACAGTCTCTAAAAAAAATTGCAATTGCTGGTACACACCCTTGTTCTCCTCCACAAAGGTCTTAGTCACACTTGCAGACAAAGACACATGACAGAGCTTGAGCTTCCATAACATAAACATAATTTATGTTAACATGCTTTAATACGAATACAAATTTTCAAAGACTGGTCTTAAACAGTCTGTGAAACACTAGACTTGCTGGTCGTAAACACCGTTAATCTGGAGGACAGCTTCGGTCATTGTTAGCCGTGTAGTTTTGGTCATCCGTTTTTGTGCTTTGCACTGCTGAAATGTGTGTCAGTGGAGACTCGGGTAAATCTGTTGTCACTGTCTTGGGTGATGTTTAGCCCTGTCTTTGGTCGTTATTTTGGTCGTTAAATTAGATGTATTTGGAAACATGTCGCCGAAAGACATTTGTGACTAGGTTACTAAATAAAGACTGCAAACACGACAGGTAATCACGTGTATCACGTTGATTGGCCTGAGAGTCATGGCTCTAGATAGTATGTTTTTTTTTCTCTCAAAATTACATTTCATGCTGAAATATTGTGGAAATAGGACAAATTTGCAAGCCATTGCAAATTATGCAGTGATTGGCTGAATTTGCGTAAATTATTGCGATCGCAAGATCCTGGAGGGACTGCTTTTTATATGCTAACGTGACCCTCCAGACATAGAACTTTCACCCATGTTCATCCATGTTTTAAACCCAGGTGTACCCAAGTGGCGTTTGTGTGTAAATTAGTTGTTTTCAAATGTTTTGACATGGTAAAAAAAATATAATTCTGTAACCTTTTCAGGGGGCTCCGACCCACACGTTCTCTCTATTGTACCTCTATTGTAAACCATAATTGTTTTAAATGAGCTAGGAACTGGACACTCCGTTCCGACTGCTGGGTCTTACAGTGAACCCTCTGATCTACAACATCACTAGAGTGGTCATTCTGTCTGCCGTCTCTGCTGTGGTCAGTGACTTGCTAGGATTCAACATCCGAGTGAGTACACTTGTCTGTTGTTAACTTTTTAACCAATACCTTCCTCTGCTGGTTATTATGGGGTAAGACTGTAGGGTGACTATATGACGGTGAATTCAAGGTTATGCAGAAAATACAGCTTAATTTTTATATTCTCTCTCAAGATGAAACAATCAATCTTAGACTTTTTTTAAGCCAATGGCATCCTATTAAATATACTGTATTCATATTTGATGTGATCTTTTTCTCCTTGCTCACAGCTGTGGAAGATTAAACCCTAATGTGAATATGCCAAACCACTAAGTGTGACACTGGACACTAGATGAGTCCCTACATTCTACTGCAGACAGCCCATCATCTATTTAAAAAACCTACTGATACTGTGTGTTCATCACCTGTGCCTTCCATCAAACATTGTCTGGATTCCATCATGACGTAGTCATGATGGAAACAAGGGCTGCTCTGATGTTCCTTTTACACCATTGGCTGCTCGATCAGCTCCTCGATTGGCTCCACAAGCACATTTCCCCCAGTTTGACTCTTGAATGTTGCCATAAGATGCTTGAGGATGTTGACATTTAAATATTTGTGGAGAGAAAGGTAAAATAGGAGACAAATTAAACATAGTGTGTTGTAATATTAGGCTCTCAACAATACAACATAGGTCTATAATTGTGAAACACCTCTCTGTATTATCTAAAACCAGTAAATCAAAGTGTTTATTCAACTGTGTGAAATTACTTTTCATAGGACTTTACCTTTTGTGCTTGTTTGATTGGGGAACTGATGTAAATGGGCTTTATTTATTGTGAGTTCAATAATAAACTAATGCTTAATATTGTTAAGGTACATGTAGAATACTTGGACCACCATTATTGCCTTGGTTTTGAACAGAATTGTTAATTAAAATAGCTATGCAATAACAGCATGTTTAAAGAAAACATTGTTTGATACAAATGAAGTGATTATAAAATATGTTCCCACTGGATAGAGGTGGTTGGAGATGTTTTGAAACTCATCTGTGAACAAAGTGGTGGATGGGTGAAAGGTACAGACGATGTGAGTCTATGAACTCTGGGGGAGGAGTAGAGAGGAACACACACTACCAAGGTGCGGGAGGGTTCAGTTCCAAACCAAAAACATGTTTTTCTAACTTTGTTTTTTCCCAGTGTGTCTACACACGAACTTCGGAGTGTAGCTTTAACTGCCTCCCATCTGTGGCAGAATATTGTATGATCTCGACTAGATCTATTAACATCCTTTGGAAAGACATGACGTAGGGCCACGCTTTAAACTTGGAATGATACCAACAGAACGTGGGACCTGAGCACAAGGACAGGCCTGGTCACCCAGGTTTAGTGATCTGACGCTGGTAGTCTACTACGATTTCTGTGGGTCAGCGGAAAATAAGGAGCGTGAGTCCGCCTGGGTTGGGGGTTTGTGGCGCCATCGAGCGTGGAACTGGGTCTGTCTATGACAGGTAATATACTCAATGTAGCTGTAGCCTATAGACTACAAATGCACATATGTTAAAGAAATGCCGCCCTGGTGCTGAGACGTTCGACGGTGATGTCGAAGCTGTAGGCGATATATTTACATTCGCTACAGCGTGTGTTGCAGCCGCGTCTTTCTGTTTCACTGCGGGATTAGGTGCGCCTGTTTCTTATGCGCACGGTTGTAGTCCATAACCATCTGAACAGATCATGTAAAGCTATCTTTAAAGCGAATGAGTTTAGCTGGTTGGTATCATTTCATTTAGAATTGTTTACGTCATTCGTCATATTAAACATTCTTTTATTCCAGAATATCTTGGATAATGCTCTGAATTTGTCTCGAACAATACTTCACCATGTCAAGCATTCGGAGAGAGATTGGCTCTGCAAAGTCATTAGATTCCAGGAAAAACGATTTTAGAGTGAATGAGAAGAAATGCTGTAAGTAATTGTATTGTGTCTTGCTGGAGTTGTTGCTTTAAACGTTTTAACTATTTTAAATGAACCAGTTTCGTCATGGTCGTAGGTTTTGTTTGAACATTGGAGGGAACACATTAAAGGAAAACACAAAATTCAGGCACCAGGTGACAATTCAAAATAAAATGGAATATAATGTAGACTTGTAGGCCTACATATCACCTATCTTATATAAGCTGACTTAAATCAAGAATAGGCCTACTGTACAACACATTGATTTTTATACTAGTCCTCAAGACTTAAAGTTATAATGCACATTTACATAAATTATACAGTAACAATACAGTAGCCCTATATTCAATATATTAATTTAGGTATAACACAATAATCTACAGATTTGTGTATATTAGTGCACAATATATTTCAATCTGGAGATGCATTAAAACCGTATTCCCACAATCCCACACAAAATCCATGCAGTACTACATATAGGACTTTTACCCAGATTGTATGACTGAATCCTGTATATTTGTCTCCTGTTCAGCATGGGCTTCCTATATGACAAATTCTCCAACAATGATTGTAATGATCGGCTTACCTGCAAGAGGAAAGACCTACATGTCTAAGAAACTGACACGTTACCTAAACTGGATAGGGGTCCCAACTAAAGGTAATAATAAATATGTTAATGTTAATATTGAATTAACAAGGCCATCTGATTTAATATAATTTGTGTGATCTTTAAATGTACCGTATTCACCTTTAGAAAGTCATGTGTATTGTGGCCTACAAATTTAGGTGCCTTAATTGGTTCCAGTTTTTAATCAGTTTTAAGTCCTTTGAGGGTGGAACTTCCCATGATAATATGATATTTTATCCATTCTAGTCTATTTATATAGCTTACTGATGAAAGTGGTTTATAATAATAATTTATTAAATCCTTTAATAAATGTTAAAAAGTAGTGCCATTCTCTAAAGTTATATATTTATTTCCATTTATTCTGATCGAATGAACCTCCTTCTACCTTGTACCTCCAGTAAGGTTTACCACATATTACAATATTGCAGATCATGTCAGATAGTGGCCAATAACAATAAACAATAATATACCATACTCAATTTAAAAAAACATTTCACTGGTATTCTAAACTTTCTGTCACTCATAGTATTGTTATGTGGGGAAATCCCATTCTGTAAGATTATGTCAAGGTATCTTACAAATACAAATTTGTAAGATACCTTGATATTTCCAGAGATACTATATGTTGACCACTGACTTCAGTACTCCTGACAGCAATAATTAACACCAATTTTTCACTTTGCAGTATTTAACCTTGGTGTGTACCGGAGAGAAGCAGTCAGGGCTTATAAATCCTACGATTTCTTCCGCCATGATAACGAGGAAGCCATGAAAATAAGGAAGTGAGTATATAATTTTGTTAGAACACATATTCTCCAATGCGAGCAAGTCAAAAAAAGCGCACAGCTAATCACTTTTCAGCATGTATTCTCCCATCGATTTAAGTCTGTGGTTTGCGAACCATGAAGGCAGTAGTGTTGTGTTGCTTGTTCTTTAGGAACTAATCTTTTACATTACCCGGAGTAATCAGTTGTCTCAGTGAGTGATTTGTTCATTTTCATGCATACGTGAATGGTCTTGGACGCTTACGTTCACTCGTCACATGGCAGCTGCATAGGCTCAGTCAGTAGGCTACAGGAAACAGAAATGATTAGTTCACTACTTATAACTATGGGTCTGCGGGTTTGTGTCTTTCGTTCATTTGTCACGTGACAGTGGTGCGTCTCTGCACCTCCTTGGTTTTCACATGGTTTGAATTGGTTGTGGCTTTATAGAATGATGATAGAGAATGATCAAGAAGTGAATTTGTGTAGGCTATTTTTGTCAGCTATCTTTGTCAACTGAAGCAAACCATGTAGCCTTCAGTGTTTGAGAAGGCTGCATGAAGAGAGCAACAGCGAAATGAAATGAACGAAATTACTCGAAAAAAGATTTGTTCATTTTACTGACCGAGATTCAAAGATCTGAGTCAGTAAAAAGATTCAAACTTCCCATCACTAGTTCAAGGCAGTTAGCATTTCAGGCGGAGCAACCCCCAAATCTGGGCGTATTCTCCCCTTGACTTAGGAACTTTTCATCCACACGCTCCAGAGGACTATATTAAGACAAGCACCACGACAAGGCAAAACACAGTATTGCCTTTTAAGTCGGCGGCCTACTTTCAACATGTGTTATACATGTACAAATAAAGTTACCAAATCACTGTATTTGTGTGTCATTATTTATGAACTACAACATTTCTTGTAACCTTATATGATATTGTTACATAGAAAAAAATAAACGTTTTGCATTGGTGCATGGCACCGTGAACAAGCCAGGTAAATAATTAAATTAAACAATTAAATTAATTATTTTTATTAAACAATAAAACAGAAATATCAATTAAGATGCATATAAATATTACCAACCATTTAGGATGCTTGAACAATCCTAAACCAAAATGCCTTCTCTGCATTTGCTTGTGCTCCTGAGAGAGTGGGAAAGACGGAGAAGAGCTCGCCAAGCTCAAAGACGGCCACGCGTATTCCGACCTCGTTTGGATATACTGGGGCTCACTGAGTGCATCCAGCAGTTTCATCTCGGCCGTGAAGCCATCATCCACCTGTGCATTCATTTTCGAAATCAGTCTTATTTATGGATTGAGTGGATTTCAATAACATTCTTAATTAAGGATAATGGGAAAGTCCACGTTCCACTTTTTCTGACAGCAAAATGGACGAGGGTGGGACTCAGTTCCCTTCTATTTTAAATAAATCACACTCTTTTCATGAGCCCACCTTCATTCTGAAGTTAAGCAGTGTGGGCGTGATCGCGGTGCTTAGGGGAGAACACGCGTAACTGAAATCTGCGTAACTGGAGGGGCGCAAAAAGGACTTTTTAGCGCGAACAAGAGAATAAAGCCCATAGAGAATAGCTACCTCAGCATATAGTCACATTCATTTGTTTATTAATCTGAATGAATAGGAATTAGGGCTGCAGCTAATATTTCATAATTGATTAATCTACCATTTTTTTCTATGCAGTTCACTTTGACCATAATGAAAGTAAAATAAGGTGATATGGTACAAATTGATTGTGCATGCTCATCACAACTCTCAAGATTACATTTTATCCGGAAATATTTTGGAAATCTGACAAATTTGCAAGCCATTGCATAAATAATGCAGTGATTGTCTGAACTTCCGTGAATTATTGCGATCGCAATGGTAGACCAACAGGCTCCAGAGAGAGGAAGGGAGCAGAGGAGGAGGGGGTGGGTTTTTGGGTTGTTGATTTTCAAAATATTTCTCTCTTTCATTTTTTTTCAGCTAGCTCTTGTTGCAACTCTCAAATCCTACCTACAGCAGTGACTAAGCTATTTTCTGCCATTATCAGTAAAGTAGGCTCAGCTCAGTGTTCAAAGTAGTTTAGACATAAATGAGAGTAAAAGTAGTTTAGACATACATGTACATGCTCGCACATATTTAGTCCCACTACTGCAAGTCATCATCATCATCAAGTAATGTCATTTTCCCAGCAGGTGGCAAAGGTGGCCTTTAAAGGTCCCATATCATAAAATTCAGACAAGAGTTTGTTGTCTGAAGGAACCTGAAAAAAATTGTGTAAAACAAGACAGCAAGACAGATTTGATCCCAGGTGTGACATAATTTCTGGATTGTAACCAATCGCTTTTGGCCCATCCTCCCACTCTCAGTCACAAAGCCAATCAAGTTAAGGCTTTTTTTTTTTAAGTGCAACACCAACTAACACTGAATGTTCAGCTTGAAGGGATAAAATGTAATGATAAAATGCTATTAATCTGTTAAATCATGTTAAGTCAAGTGGTTTGTATTTGATCGGTTCTAAATGGGTCCCATATGCTTTGACATGATGAATAGCATTTCCAAACATTAGTTCTCAAACAGCTAATTGAAGTGTGCTTCATTTCTTATTTCCCCGCATTACCCCACATCCATCTCTCTTGCACTAGAATCTTGCACTGGAATCAACAGTAGAAATACATAAAAAATCTTATTTCTTGCAATATCTTTATACTTTTTTTTTCTCTCCTGAAAGGCAAGCACAAGCTTTTTGGCCTTTAGGGCCATAAATATGTATTTCTGTTTGATCCTGGGTGGGAGGGAATATCGACATTGAAAATCGACAGAAATGAATAGGTCTTATATAGAACATAGCTATGATGACACTATTAGAGACCTTTCATAACAGAAATGTCCTTGTTTCCTTGTCGCCCACAGACAGTGTGCCCTGGTGGCTCTGCAGGATGTAAAGGTCTATCTGAGTGATGGTGGACAAATTGCAGTGAGTCCTATAATCCAAAACCTGTTCCCTTTCTATCCATCCACCTGCGTCTTAACATCACTGAAATCATTAATTTACGGATCTGGCAAGGAATATAATCCTAAAGCCAGTTTGTAAACAACAATAAAACATTACACTGTGGAACGCACACATACTGTGTGTGCACACAATTTGTTTCAGTGTTTTTCTTTAAATCTTCTTTTTGATTTGTTGTACCAGGTATTTGATGCCACTAACACAACAAGGGAGAGAAGAGACCTCATTCTTTCTTTTGTGAAAGAGAATGCTTTAAAGGTGTGCAATTACTCTTTTCCTTCTAACAAATGAATACAACAATCAACTTCAATATTTAAAACTGCACAGAATAACAAACTGGCAAATCAGCGGCATGAGACACAAATGCACTATGAATGTTTTTGAAAGCTGTCAGTTAACCTGAAAAGAAAATTACTGTAATTGCAGAAATCACTTTGAGTGTAGCTTTGTTGGCAGAGAGCCGTGTTATCTGTGCTTTCATACATAAATCATATCACTTTCTGTCTACCAATTTTTTCCTGTACTAACTGTACTATCCAGTACACATATCCAAGGGGTCATGTTAGCGTGCATGAGCACATGCAGCAGTATCTATGTACCCATAAGTTACATATGGGGGCAGGATAGTCTAGTGGTCTAGGTGTTGGACTCCCAGCCAGAAGGTCATGGGTTCAAGCCCCAGATTTGGCCTACCTGTAAGTATCCTTGAGCAAGATGCCCAACCCCTATCTGCTCCATGTGATAGCACCATGAAATTGTAAGTCACTTCGGATAAAAGCATCTGCTAAATGACATAATTGTTTCAATAATTTACTGAAATTATTATTGGCTGTGTTGAAAGTGCAGTAGTATTTTAAAATAAGTAAGAACATGGAGACATAGCATTACATATAACAACAAATATAATACTACATACACTATAACTAATATAACATAAATTGTAGATTTACATAGTTTGTTTAGGCAAGCGGCATGCTCACAAGCAACAGCTACACAGCTACTCAGCTAAAATACAAAATCGCTGCCTGTGTGAATGCAAAATTATGCTGTTTTTTTGTAGAGTTGTATCATGCTTTCTTCCTGTGAGATCTGCCCTTTTCCCCAACAGGTGTTTTTTGTGGAATCTGTGTGTGATGACCCAGAAGTCATTGCAGCAAATATTCTGGTCTGTTTTTACGTAATAAACTATAATTTCAAAGTTCACTTTGATGTGGTCTGGGTCAAAAACAGTCTAATAATACTCATAGTGTCTGCTGTATTGTCAAAATGGTCCTACTTGGATTAATGTGTGAAATGCCTTCTACAGGAAGTAAAAGTATCAAGTCCAGACTACCCTGAGAGACACAGAGAAAGGGTGATGGATGACTTCCTTAAAAGAATAGAATGCTACAAGGTTACCTACCAGCCATTAGATTCTGATGATTATGACAAGTATGAATCTCATCAAGATTTTTGGATTATCTTCAAGAGTGTTATTGAGTGTTGTTTTGTCTCAAACTCATATTGCCCATGGACCATTTTCCATCTTATAATTTCTAAGAGGGATCACTTCATAAATTATAACACATATAATGTACTATTTATTTATTATGAATTGAAATGAAATATATAAATAGTCTTTAGATGATACTTTCTATGGTTTGGGATTTTTCAATTATAAAAATGCCTTATAAGATATAATATAGAGAAAATAAAACTTGTCATGTCATGGTGGGATATATGTTAGATTTCAGAGGGATTAGAGAGTGACTGTCTTCACCATAAGTGTATATTATTGCCTGTTAATGTCAACAGTGTAGGTCAAACAATGGCCAATAGAGACTTTTTTGTCTTCAACAGGGACCTATCCTTTATAAAGGTGTTGAACGTTGGCCGTCGTTTCCTGGTGAACCGGGTGCAAGACTACATCCAGAGTAAGATAGTCTACTACCTGATGAACATCCATGTACACTCTCACTCTATCTACCTGTGTCGTCACGGCGAGAGCAACCACAATGTTGAGGGACGCATTGGAGGAGATCCTGAACTGTCTCCTCGTGGGATACAGGTGTGTCACGTGCATTTCCTATTATTCTGTCCTAAAAGCATAGCGTGTAAAATCTACTATCATTACATGATGAGTATACTATAGTATATTATATATAGTATATTAAAGCTGCCTGTATGTGAGCAGTATGCGCTACATATCTTCATTTGTATAGTATTCATGCATAATATACAGTAAAGTTAAGAATTTGTGTTTTGTCTCAATTCACTGTGAAATCCGTCAGTTGAATGACTTTTAGCAAAGGGTGCACCTCCACTCTGTTTAATGGTGCTGGGCAAAAAAGAACAAACTAATTACTTTTAAACAACACTATGTGACGATCTGATACAGATATTACAATTAGGTAATTTATCAGACACTTTTATTCAAAGTGACTTATAATTACACGGTGCTATTACATGGGGCAGGTAGGCATCTTGCTCAAGGATGCTTACAGGTAGGCCAACTCTGGGGCTTGAACCCACAACCTTCCAACACCTAGACCACTAGACTATCCTGCCCCCTATTAGATATTAATACCTGACTGACCTACTTTCATTTTACCCTGCCCCGACTCAACACCAGGCTGTCTCCACCTACTAAAACTCGACTCAACTTCAAAGTTCAATACATTTAGAGGTGCTGACTCGAAATGAACTAATCAACAAAATGAATCACACTTCCTGGCACTACTGTTTAAATGTACATCTGTGAGACAAGTTTTCTAATCGGAACACCTAAATCAAACAGAGCCATTTGAGATATAATCTGGTCAAAATGAATAACTAGAAAAAGAGTCTAGACCTAAAATCAATCTATAAAAATCATTACTACACAGTGGGATTCACTTATCACTTAGCAAGTTAAATCTTTCTTTGCCCTATTATTTTTGATGTAAAGCATTGTGCGTGTGCCTAGATGTACATGCAGCCAATTGCGGGTGACATGTAGACATGCAAATAAATATATTTAGGGAAAATCCACTTTTCTCTTCTGCTGTCGTCTGTTAGGCTGTAGATTTGTTAAATGCTTGATCAAGAGACTTAATTGAAGCTGTCTAATGTGAAAAAAAACTGATAAGTTCCCAAGTATATGCAAATTTCAGAGTAAGGAGTCTGTTTTGACAAATGTAGGGAGTAGAAAGTATAGATTTTTCTTTTGAAATGTTGTGAGCAAACGTCAAAAGTGAAATGAAAACACAAGTGAAGTACAGATACCTGACAAGCATACTTAAGTACAGTAACAAATTTGTTGTACTTCGTAGTAGTGGTGGAAGTTTGAATCTTTTTACTGACTCAGATCTTTGAATCTTGGTTAGCAAAATGAACAAATATTTCTTCGAGTCCTTTTGCTCATTTTGTTCATTTTAAAACTAGTTAGTGTGGCGCTGTTGTTCTCTTGTGGGTGATGTAAAAAAGAGCGTGGTTCTCAAACACTGAAGTCTACATGGTTTGCTTCAGTTGACAAAGTATAATAGCCTACACAAATTAATTTCTTGATCATTCTCTATCATCATTCTATAAAGCCACAACCAATTCAAACCATGTGAAAACCAAGAGGTGCAGAGACGCACCACTGTCACGTGACAAATGAACGAAAGACACAAACCCGAAGACCCATAGTTATAGGTAGTGAACTAATCATTTCTGTTTCCTGTGCTTAGCGTACAGCCCTGTGGCTGAGCAATACAGGTGTCACGTGACAAAGGAACGTAAGACACAAACCCAGAGACCCATAGTTACGAGTCAGGAACGAATCATTTCTGTTTGCTGTTCTTAGCGTACAGCCCTGTGGCTGAGCAATACAGCTGTCACGTGACAAATGACAAATGAAAGAAAGACACAAACCCAAAGATCCATGAGTTGTGAACTAATCATTTCTGTTTCCGGTAGCCTTAGCCTTAGCCTACTGAGCCTATATGCAGCTGCATGCGACGACGAGTGAACGTAAGAGTCCAAGAACATTTACGCATGTGTGAAAATGAACGAATCAGTCACTGAGACAACTCATTACTCCGGGTCAAGATTAGTTCGCAAAGAACGAAACGTTCACGAGCAACACAACACTAATTGGTAGCTCCCGACTCTGCACCTGACCAATGGCATCCTACCAAGTCATCCATTTACTGTCTCCCACCACTAAATAAAACAGCAGAAGTAACATAAAATTCCCAAGGAAGAGAAACCTCTTTTGGTCTCTCTTTTCCCAGTTTGCCCATGCTCTGCAGGATTTCATAGAGGAACACAAGCTGTCAGATCTGAAGGTGTGGACCAGCCAGCTCAGACGGACCATCCAGACCGCGGAAGAGCTGGGCGTGCCCTACGAACAGTGGAAAATCCTCAACGAGATTGACGCTGTCAGTACCCGGCTTCTAGAACCATTTCCCCTTCAGCTATTAATACTTTTATACAGTTTTTGTAGTCTACATGTATTAGTATTATTATCTACATTACTGTTTGTTTATGTAAACATTTTGACAAAAAATTTGTACATTTTGATCCTTTTGACATTTTGGAATTTGGACATTTTCACTTTCGCATTAATCTGTATTATTCTGGTAAACATCAGACACCAATTCCAATACTTTTGAATGAGCACATGAGTGTTATGATCTTGCTCCAGGGTGTGTGTGAAGACATGACTTATGAGATGATTCAGAGCTCATTCCCTGAAGAGTTTGCTATGAGGGACCAAGACAAATATCACTATCGCTACCCGGGAGGAGAGGTAACCTTCCTACTTCACACGTCCATGTGTAGTGTATATTCAATTTAATTTAACACCAGACTCAAAAGCTATGTCTAAGCTAAAGCTATGACTGGTGCTTTCAAATGACCAATACTTAAACTTCTTGCACTTTCCAGCAGATATACTCAGTATTTAGTTCAAATTTTTCTGGGAATGTTGCACCTAGCCAGATTAGATTTTATTAATGGTAAGTATGTTGACACTGTAGCTTTAACTAAAGCCTCTGGGAATGAGGTCAATTATCTCTTTTGTACACTGTAGTCTTACCAGGATCTTGTACAGCGCCTGGAACCAGTTATTATGGAGCTAGAAAGACAGGGCAATGTGCTGGTTATCTGTCACCAAGCGGTCATGCGCTGTCTGCTATCTTATTTCTTGGACAAGAGCGCAGGTAAGAACGAATAGTCATTCTGTACATCCTATTGTAAAATACACTATTGTGTGAAAGAATAGATGGAAAAAACTTTATTTTTTTCGATTAACAATGTACTATCTTAGTTCATATTACAGCAGGTAACTGTCTTTTCCTTGTATTTCAAAGATGATCTACCATACATGAAATGTCCACTTCATACAGTGCTGAAGCTTACTCCTGTTGCCTACGGTAGGTCTCAAGCTGATCAATTGTTAAACTAAAATAGTATTACCTTTTATTTGAGCTCTATTTGATTTACCACTCCTGAATTCTTTTTTCAGGTTGTAAAGTGGAAATGTCTTATCTTAATATCGAGGCAGTCAACACGCATCGTGACCGGCCTCTTGTAAGTCAACTAAGGACTTTGATACAAATCTTTTTTTTGGATTAATATAAATTTGGCAGTACACTGATTCATACATTTGAATAAATATACATATTATTTCATTGGTGTCTATCTGCATACAGTTTGCATATATTAATATATATCAAATTTATCAGAAGGAAAAATCCTAAATCTAATCAGTTCTGCCTTGTCGTGTCTAGTCCAGGGAATTACCAGCAGGCTGGGCTGCATGTGCAAAGTACATAATCATCAAATTGTAAAAAAATGAAATGAATCAATATAACAATAAATATGTCAATTTGCTCGATATCTACGTTTCCATCAAAATTGTGACGAATAGTAGTTTTAAATAGGATTCGTCAGTATTTAGACAAATACTAGAATGTTATGAGACGCTACATTTTTGTCTAAATAGAAATGAATATGTGAATTTGTTTGATGTCTACATTTACGTCAAATTAGTGACGAATATAAGGAGTATGTGATCTATTCTTGTCAAAGCTATGACGAACATATTATATAGTAGTTATTAATTCTCATTATGACGAAAATTTGATTCCTTAATATATAGACGAACACTGGAATGTGATCAGACTACATTTTGGGGCGACAGTGGCACAGCGGGTAAAGCAGGTCATCTGGCGATCAAAAAGTCGCTGGGGTGTCCCTGAGCAAGACGCCTAACCCTAACCTAACTGCTCAGGATGTGTTGGATGGTGCCTTGCATTGCAGACACCACCATCGGTGTGTGAATGGGTGAATGTGAGGCAATGATGTAAAGCGCTTTGAGTGACCTGTGGGGTACAAAAAAAGCGTTATATAAATGCAGTCCATTTTCATCAGAATAGTGATGAGAATAAGCCTTTGACTTTAGACGAATCTATATCATGTCCTAAAATTGCATCATATTGGCAATTAATATATATAATTGCATTTAAATTGCATAATTAGTGTTCGTCAACATGTAGACAACTACTCAACTTTAAAGGGGCCATAGAATGCATTTACCTTGGTATAGTTGAATAAGGAGAGTTTGGTACATGGAACTGACATACCGTGAACCTCAAACACTGTTGTCTCCTACTTCAAATGCGAAGAATGCATATGCAAAAGAGGGCTGTAAAATGGTCCAATTCCAAAATCCAAAACTGTGTCAGTCGCGAGGCATTTACGCCCCCAAAATGTAAAAACTCCAACCCCCTGAATAGGAAAAAAACGGGGAAAAAATATCTGGGTTTTATTGTAATTAGTCAAATTTAGACAAATTTATCCTGGTCAGGCCGCTCGGGGAGGCTCGGCGCCTATATTATTTATTTATTTATTTATTCGTTCTTTGAATTAGTAAATTCTATTCATTTAAATCTTTTGGTTATTCATATTTAATTTTTTGTATATTTTTATTAATAGATTCGGCCCTTCTGATATGCGTCTCTTAGAGTCGACTCGTTCGCGAACGATCCATCACTAGCTCCCATACTTCACTAACCCTAACTGCTCACGATGTGTTGGATGGTGTCTTGCATGGCAGAAACCACCATCGGTGTGTGAATGGGTAAATGTGAGGCAATGATGTACAGCGTTTTGGGTGGCCTTTGGGGTACAAAAAAGTGCTATTTAAATGCAGTCCATTTACCATCTACCATTCACCGTTTTTTTATTTGTTTTTTGTTTGAAATATACTTGCAACTGTGCAACTGTGTTTTGAAAAGTGCTATATAAATATAGTTTATTATTATTATTTCTTTTTTGACATCATATCAGCTCCCGCTTATACATGATGCAGGCTGCCAAACCGATGCTTGTAAGGTTTGGTTCACCTCCGACAGTTCTAGCAATCTATTCAGACATATTGCTTCTGTGTTTGAGCAATTGAGGTGCCTCACTGTAGACCAGCCAATCAGAGCAGAGCTCATCAAATTATTTATGAGCCAACCATAGTTAGTATAGTATAAATACTGTAAGTGGACAAACCCTCTGTGACATCACCCATAGATTTTCTGAAGAACAGGTTTGAAGCCAAGTGTGCTGGCTCGGGCCGTTGCCATCTTGGCAGTGTCACGACTCCCGCCTAACTTCCGGCAATGTATAATGAATGGATAAATTGATGTCATAAAATAATATCAACTGATGAGTCATATAAAAATTCTAGCTAAACCAGCTATTGTTGGAATCTGCGCCTATATACGCCAGTTCCGCATGTTCTTTTATAGAGTTGAAAGTAGGAGGAAACTATGTGTCCAAGTCTACAAAATCAGCTTTAATTATAGATAAAGTACAGAGCTCTGGGTCTTCCATCACTAACCACTAACAACAGTCACCAGTAAGGTCAAATCTGACTACCTATGCTGACCCAAACATTAAATAGTCTCAGGAGGGCGTGGAAACTGGTCAACCTATATTTTCATTGGTGTTGGCGCATGTGATCGCATTCCTCTCCAGGTTATCTCTTGAAACCTGACACTGCTGTGGGGGTCTCCTACCTGCAATTACCTATCCTGTTGTAACACAGACTCATAAACTGTATTCATTCCTGTCCTACGCCCATCCACACTCTAACCCATAACAGAATTCTTCTCACTAACCACAATTAAGAAATACATATTTGTTCTTTATTGATTTATTGATTTATTATATTTTATGGTTTATTGTTTTATAGCAGCTAGCTTAAAGTGTTTAGTCAGATCAATTGTTTGTAATTAATAAAGAACAAATATGTATTTCTTAA
>JAOEHI010033531.1:0-23769 GCA_025447815.1 Percopsis transmontana | reverse complement strand
TTCACTTTTTGAATGGAATTACTGAAATAACTCAACTTTTTGATGATATTCTAATTATATGACCAGCACCTGTATATTTACATATCAATATAAACAATTGCAGCCTCTGTTGTGCATTTAATTACCAGTCAACTGTCTGTATATATATTATATGTAAAATCTCTAAACAGGTTAAAAATAATAAACTGTCAGCATTATTACAATTAGGTCATTTAGCAGATGTTATTATACAAAGCGACTTAGAATTACATGGAGCAGATAGGGGTTAGGTATCTTTCTCAAGGATGCTTACAGGCCGGCCAACTCTGGGGCGTGAACCCAAAAAGACGGCTAGACTATCCTGCCCCCTACTATTACATTACATTCTAGTTGCACGCCTGCTGTCCTTAACAGATGAAAATCCTCATGAAATAAACCAATGAAGGAAAAACGGCAGATTTCTTCAGAGGGAAATCTTTATTTGCGATATGTACAGCTGTATGATGTGGCCATCCATTAGACTATACAGTAAATGGGCATGTGCAAACTGTGTACGCCCCCACATTTACAACCATGTCAGTATCAAAACTGTTCAGAACATCCAACTGATTTTCATAGCAAAACTAAAATAAACTAAAATATACAGTCTTCACAACTTACACCTTATTGATGAATACTTGGCATCATTTTGGAAATAAGAACGCAAAATATAATAACCCTGTTGTGTATTTTTGCCTGTAAAATAAAATTAAATGTATGTAGTGTAGAATGAAAGAACATATATTTATACATATAATCTATAAAATAACACAGAATACGAAAGCATACTTTATGGTGGTCTTCCACTTGCAACAGCTTCCACTTGCCTCCAATTCAAAACATTGCTCAGTAAGAAATCCTCATTCAATATTTCACTGACAACAGACAGTGCCTACAATGATGTGGATGTCTGCGAGCTGCTTAAAAATAACTCCCACAAGATGCTTATCCCCTATCTCTAAATGAATGCAACAAGTATTCATAATTAGACATGAATGAACTGCATGGAAAGAAAGTATGAATTAATGGTCTTGGGCTGCCTAGTTGCTTTTTCATGTCTATGTGCGAGTATAGTGCAATCTGTTCAAGAAAATATGTGGCATCAATGTGTGTGTACAGTATGTGTGTGTGTGAGAGAGAGAGAGAGAGAGAGACTCCAATTACATAAACTGGCATAGAGGAGCAAAGCGAGCAAAGCTATAGGGTTAAAGTAAGACACGTATCCAGGCAACGCTGGCCTTAATAAAATGACTCAGAAGTGATTTTAATGGATGGAACATTTAAACACACACAGGGAGAACACACATGCACACGCACACAGGGAGGACACACACACACACACACACACACACACACACACACACACACACACACACACACACACACACACACACACACACAAAGTGATAAAATATGAGCTTGAGAAGGGAATTGGACTGACCTACTTTTTTCCTTAGTGCCATCTCTCTTTCTCTCTCTCTCTCTCTCACACACCTCTAATTTAAGGAATAGGGTTTTTGATACAGAACAGCTGCTAATTACGCAATTATTCCCACATTCTCCCTGTGCGCTTCTGTTTGCATACAGTGTCTCATAACTCCTATAATGGCAATAAAGATCTGTCAAAAGATAACATTCTATTCAGTTCTCTGTATAAGTAAGAAAAGCTAAATATTTCACCAATGCTGTATGAAATAAATGCTCTACTCAGAACAAATACACAACTGTTATCATTTTTCAGCTCAAATCAGGAGAATCCAACCATTCTATATTTATTTCCCATCATGCATAGGGTCAACATTTTAAATGGAGCCGTCCCATTAGACGCTGCATGACCTATGCACTGAGTTTCAGTCGCTCAGCCTGTTACAACAAAATAAATGCACAAAGCTAGAGGGAATGATTAACCAGAAAATTGAGGTGTTAGCCTTAGTGTTGAAAACCCCCCAAGTCTTACCCAGGCAGCAGGCTGACTGAAAAGACTAAAAAAGCACATTAGTAAATGCCCAACAGCGAACTTACACGACACTAAATGACACAATTTTTTCACATCACATTAACGGATGAAACCTAAGGCTGCAAACAGTTCTTATTTCACAGGGAAAATGCATTCATCATCTTTTCACATCTAAATAATTTTATGGCCCAATTCTCATCTCACAACTTAAGCTGAAAAATTATTGTCATAGACTTCATTCACTGAAGTACCTGATACCACAACATGGTGGGTACATTTCAATATAAATGTTGTACCCTCTATACATATTCTCTCTGTTCCCTTGGATATTACCCCTCACATTGCTTATCATGTGGGTGGGTAGGTGGTATTTTTGAGGATTATGTTACTTTATGGTGATTCTATACATTTTCGCAGGCTAGGCTACTGCACAAACACAAGCATTCTGTCAGTCGGACACAAAGGTTACCATTAATCCGATAATGACAAATACTGGGAGCTATGTTTGCTATCTAACCGTTGTATTATAGATAAGAACGTCAGATAAATGGTTACAATGGAATGATACTGAAAATATAAGCTCAGTCTGTGTCACTGACTATCAGATTTTTTATTGGTGCTACATAGATACGGACTATATGAATCTGTTTTTTAACCTATGAAAACAATTGTACTGTAAGTGTGTGCATTGGTAGCATGGGAAAGCTATCTTTCTAATATATAATGCAACATGGGTGTAACAAAATGATCCTTTTTGAGTCCAGTAACCGTGAACTTAAATGTGAATTAGAACGTCCTGTAGAACAATGGGCAGAGCATAACACTGATTGGACACTAGCCATAAGTACGGTGTGATGAATAATTTGAAAATGTGCATTCAAAAATATTCAGAAAATGGCAAGGGTAATTTCTTTAGACATTTTTACAATACTTTTCTATGTTAGGGCAAAGCATAGACAATAGTACCTACAATATATGGATAGTGGATAATAGTTTATTGCAACAGTGAGAAGCCTCTTGTGTGGCAGAAATTAGGTTGAGTTTCATGCAGATCCAAGACACAGGTTCTAGGAAAGAAACATGGGGTTTGGATTCACAAGTAGGAACATTTTGTCGTAGACTTCCTGCTAGCGCCGCGCTAGAAGCCGACGACTCTATGGTCCTGGTGACTTGTTGTCTTACAGTTGGGTCCTCTAGAAGGTAAGCACTGAAACAAGAAGGACAGTCACTCACAACAGCAGGCCAAACGATTTGGTGGTTTCAGTTAATCAGGTAGGACTTGCGTGTAGGACTCAGGGATGGCAAAAGAGGAGCAGGAGGACATGCAGATAGGTAGGTGGAGACAGACATCACTTACTGTCCACCTCTGTGATAGCTCTGACAGTCCCAGTGAGCTCCTTAGCCTCCTGCGCAAGCGTGGCCCCTGTCCATGGGCTCTTCCTGTAGCGGGTTGTCGAGCTTTGGGACGAGGACCCAACTTTGCCATCTCCAGAGCTGTGTGGAAAACGGTATATATATGATAAGCAGACTGAGGTGCCATTGTATCGTTTGATACTATTTTAATTTGGATCATGCACTCTGCATATACAGTATATATAGTGGAAACCATTGTCAAAGTTCCACTTAGACCTCCATTAAGTAGTATTTCTATTAAAACATAGTTTAACTATGTTTTAATAAAAAAACTACTAACTTAACTTGTACCATACTGTAAATTTTGATTACTGAAACATAAGTAAATGATAAATCTTTTTCCAAATACTGAAGGTAGTGCTATAGCAGCATACTACTGACAAATTGAGATTGAGAAACTATAAAAGTACTGTCTGAATAATATTCGATTATTTTCTCTCTCTAGTAACTAGATGTACCAAGGAGTAGACCAGTGTAAAGGTGTGTCGTGGAGTGGTGAGAATAAGCGTGAGCCAGAAGAAATACGCAGAAAGACGTGGAAGCGGTGAACTCATGAAGCGTATTTTAATAATCCACAAACAGAACACAAAGTACAGGTAAGCACAAACAATGACCAACAGCACCTAGTGCTTTTGGGGAACTCAAATAGTGTCAATAATTAAACAAAGGTGCGCAGCCGGGCCTGTGCACGCCAATCGTGACAGTACCGCCCCTCCTGGCGCTACCTTTAATACAGAGGACAAGTGGCAGCGCCGACTAGGACATTCAGGTAGCCGGACCGGGGACAAGCGGCGGCGACGGCGACGGCGGGGCCCCCCGGCCGGACCGAGGACAGGTGGCAGTGGCGACTGGGACCCTCTTATTCTTAAGGGTAATCCAAAATCAGGTATAAGTCCAGAAGCAGGTCAGAACAGGGGAAAAAGCTAGCGCAAATGTGCATTCATGTGCATATTGTGTGACATCATGTACCCAGAAGGCCACCAAAAACAAGTGCGTTGAATCACTGGATGACCTGAGCTGGTTCTTGAATGGATCCAGTTAAGGAGCTGAGTGCGGACTGCTGTGGGGGCATACGTTTTGTCGACTGAACACCCCTGGGGAACTGGAACAGATGGCAAGGCTTGCTGCAATGGCGCAAAGATATGGTAAGGCATCAGGCTCTGGGGTATCCTGTGAAGGCAAGAAGTCATGGATCCTAGAGAGAGCATCCACTTTGAGCCTGGTCTGTAGGTTAGTGTAAACTACAAACTATTGAAAAACAATGATCAACGAGCTTGACAAGGATTTATTGTTTTGCAGATTAAACGTATTCAATATTGTATCAATGTCTCCATTCAATGTCTCCATTCTCAAAGGCAAACTTGATAGTCAGGAGTTCTTGATTGTCAATGTCATTATTTCTCTCTGCCAATGTCAATTTGCAAGAGAAGAAGGCACATCGGTGTAACTTGAGGTGCTAACATGGGGTTGGGACAGAATGGCCCAAACTCGAATGCCAGAGTCTAATGCATCAACCTCAACAACAAGCGGGAGATTGGGATCAGGATGTTTGAGGACAAGCACCAAGTTAATCAAAGGTCAGAAGCATCATTCCAGCAGAGCTTCTTAGGTCAAGGCAGTCTGCAACTGCCTTGATTTTACCTTCATCCATCTGAACACCCACATACCCTAGGGAATGGATCTCAGTTTTGTGGAACTTGCACTTCTCCAGTTTGAGGTATAGACAATTTATAAGGAGTTTTTTGAGGACTTGGCAAACTTGAGTGATACTAAAACATGAAATCTGTGGGTCGTGAAAAGCAAGCTACTGCATGCCCAGATTACATTATTAACAGTGTTGTCTATAATCTACTGCACCCACTTTTAGAGTGGTAATGACTGTAGCCCCAGTGATGCAACCACAACCAATGGCTTGATTGTCAATGGCTTTTATTGGTATTGGAGGGGAGGAGGGTGAGGTAGGCAGTTGAAGTTTTTGGACCAGATGCTTACTTATAAAGTTTCCTGCAGACCCAGAGTCAGTTTTCTTCTAAATTTCTTCTAAAATGCTTCTTCTAATTTGGTGAATTGGCTGGTTTATTTGATTGTTGCACCAAGCAAGACGTCATTGTTGTTTCTTAAGGGGTGTCCTGGTGCCTCCAAGTTGAATTGGCTCCTCCTCAGGATCTGAGGTAGAGTAAATGAGAGGAAGTAGGGAGGTCCTGGTATAGGGGGGAAGTGCCACCTCTGAAACTCCTTTCCATCCGCCGTTCCTATATGCAGCAGTCCAGTTGGGCAGCCAGGTAGATTTGAACTCCAGTCCCTATTGACCAACTCATCCTTGATGATGTCATTCAGACCATGATAAAAGGTGATCATAAGCGTAGCGTCCCTAGCGTAGAGTCAGAAGGCATTTTGCTGCCTCCTGCTGGTTAGTAGGATGATCAAAAACTTGCTTTAACTGATGAATGAACATATCGCTATCAGAAGAACAGAGATCCGTTGATCCCAAACTGCAGTGGCCCACTCCAAAGCTCTTTCGCTGAGCCGAGAAATGAGAAATGCCAATTTGTCTTGACCAGAGGCAAACTGTGAGGGTTGCAGTTCCAACGTCAAAGAGCACTGTGGGAGAAAACCTCTGCATGAACAAGGCAGCCATCATAACACTGAGGTGGAGTAAAATGAGCAGCGGGGACAGGTGCCAAAGCAGAAAGGATCACAACATGATTCTTCCACTCCTGAAAGTTCCTCCTAAATAAGTGAGGGGACTAGTGTGATCATGCTCAGACATGGTCAAGGAAAGTGGAAGTACCTGGGATTCAACTCTGCTGGGTCTGGTAGGGGGTAAAGTCTTCTGTAACCAGGAGTAGACCAGAGTCAGAAGCAGACCGGTTTGCAGAGCTTTATTTCAAAGGGTAATCCAAAATCAGGTCCAGTCCAGAAGCAGGGGCCTCATTTATGAAATGGACTTAAGATCAATTTTGACATGGAAATGATCTTATCTTTACACAGTAAAGTCTAGACTTGACGCAAGTGATTTTCCTGCTGGCTATGTAGGAGTATTGCAGTTTGGGACACATGCGTCCAACCCCATGGTGAACTTTGAATTATCTTTATTAACAATTAGATAGGAATTATGAATTAAAGGTGTGAGGAATTAATTGCCTGTGTGAGGAATTAATTGCCTGTGTGAGGAATTAATTGCCTTGATCTCATTTTCCAAAAAGTTTGGCTATTCCTGACTAAACCATAATTTGTGCTAGTATTTTAAAAGGGGAAATTGTAAGGCCAATCAGGTGCCGACAATTTTTTAATTATCGGCACCTGACTTTTAAAATGAGATATATACACAGATCAGCCATAACATTATCACTATCAGGTGAATTGAATAACACTGAACATTTTCTTGTTTTCATGACACTTTCATGGACAGTGGGTGGGATATATTAGGCAGCAAATGAACATTTTGTCCTCAAAGTTGATGTGTTAGAAGCAGGAAACATGGGCAAGCATAAGGAATTGAGCGACTTTGACAAGGGCCAAATTGTGATGGCTACACAATTGGGTCAGAGCATCTCCAAAACTGCAGCTCTTGTGGGGTGTTCCCGGGCTGCAGTGGTCAGTACCTATCAAAAGTGGTCCAAGGCAGAAAAATCGGTGAACTGGCGACAGGGTCATGGGCGGCCAAGGCTCATTGATACATGTGGTGAGCAAAGGCTGGCCCGTGTGGTCCGATCCAACTGACAAGCTACTGGTTCCAATAGAAAGGTCTCAATACACACAGTGCATCACAGTTTATTGCGAATGGGGCTGCATAGCCGCAGACCAGTCAGGGTGCCCATGCTGACCCCTGTCCACTGACGAAAGTGCCTACAATGGGCACGTGAGCATCAGAACTGGATCACGGAGCAATGGAAAAAGGTGGCTTGGTCTGATAAATAATGTTTACTTTTACATCATGTGGATGGCTGGGTGCGTATATGTCGCTTTCCTGGGGAACACAAAGCACCAGGATGCACTATGGGAAGAAGGCAAGCCGGTGGAGGCAGTGTGATGCATTGGGCAATGTTCTGCTGGGAAACCTTTGGTCCTGCCATTCATGTGGATGTTACTTTGACACGCACCACCTACCTAAGCATTGTTGCAGACCATGTACACCATTTCATGGAGACGGTATTCCCTGATGGCATTGGCCACAGCGCACCTTCAGAGGTCTAGAAGAGCCCATGCCTCAAGGGGTCAGGGCTGTTTTGGCTGAAAAATGGGGACCTAGGCAGGTGGTCATAATGTTATGGTTGATAGGTATAGATCACATGTGCATAAATTACAAGATTCTTAGAACCTGAGTCAGTAATGTTTTTTATGCCCAGTATCTTTTATGAATCAAATGTAAGCACACCATTGGAAATGATCTTAAGACCAAGTTCAAGTATAAATCTGAGGACATTTTTATAAATGAGGACTAAGGTCAGAACAGGGGCCAAAGCAGTGTCAGAGATAATCCAAAAATCGTAATCCAAAAATCAGGCAATAGCAAAAAAAAACAGACATTAAATCCATAAAACACATGAAATGCTCAGAAATGCTTCTGAGAATGAAGACCAGATAACACACTAAACAGAGGGAAAGCAGGAGTTTAAATACACAGGCATAGCGAGATAAAAGAAGACACAGGTGGGCAGGAATCAATGAGACCAGACGATAATCAAGTGGGCGTGGCACAACAGGAGGGCGGAGATAGAGGTGGTGATGAAGGCCAAAACTAAAGTACATGGCTATGTAAACACTCCAGGACATTGACAGGGGGAAGAAGATCTTAAGAGTTAGGAGTGTGTTTTCAGAGAAGTTCATAAAACAGGGAAAGAGGTGTTACATTAGGCTACGTTTTGTATTTCGTGACTCTCACACCATTATCAAACCTTTAAAACTAAATTTCAATCAATCTTTTCCGTTTTTTTTCATATTCACACTATTCCAACTGATTTGTGGGTTAGATGTGGTCACCCTTCGATGGTAGTGAATGGACAGCAGAGAGTCATTTATTTCTTGACAATGAACGATGGCACTCTGCACCCACAACTCATTTAAGTGGCTCCATTCAACAAATGGTCAGTTTTTCATCTATGGTTCAGTGTGCCCTAGAAACCGATCCATAAGGGCAAAGAAAAGAATCACCATTATGTTAAGTGTTGGTTATGAAAGCAACAGTTCAGGTGTCCCACTAACCAAGTGAACAATAACAGGAAACAGGTGAGGGGGTGTTGTACAGACAGAGTGGCCTAAATACGAACGTGTGGGCATTGGCACAGTATGATGGCAGAAGATGGCTGCTGCTGTGTTTCTCTGAATTTGTGGCTGGTTTTCTACTATAGTCTGATAATCGGAGGAATCCTACCTAGAATCCTACCTGAGAAATCCTGCCTAGAATTTCTGTTGCTGATTTAATTAACATTATGGACATTACTAGTATCTTGTGGGAAAAAAATACAATTCAGTTCACTACGTAAAAAAAGAATAGATCTGCAGGTAGAGTATCTCTGTTTATTCATGGTGACTATGAATTTAAAATTAGGGATGATTCCCCCCTGAAGTCAGATAGCGCTGAGGTTGAATCTGTTTTTTTAGAGCTCTCTGGTGTCTCTGGTGGAAATAATTTTATTGTTGGGGATTAATTGCCCACCTGACTCTATCAACGATTTTCATATTGTAATATAGTTTGGGAGAGTACTTTTCCTCTATTATGATTGCAACCCGATCAGAGTACCAAATTATGGAATGCCTAACCCCTACCTGCTCCATGTAATAGCAGCATGTAATTGTAAGTTGCTTTGGATAAAAAGCATCTGCTAAATAACCTAATTGTAATTGTATGTTTTATTTGTTTCATACAGGTATAACCCAGTATCCCCATGCACACACTCACATTCACAAACACATCACATTTTCAGCTTTTATTTTGATATTATTATTGTCATCATCATTGTTGGTATTATATATATTTTGTTACTATTAGTTTGCCATCACTTCTATATTGTTAATTTTGTGTTTTATAATATTGTGAAATTTCAACATTATTTAGGTGGAGGCTTCAAATGAACTTCAAATGGGTTTTCTGCCTCTCTTTGCACTGTACATTAGTTGTTATCTTTTTTTTTAAAAAGCCAAGTTTACCAAAACTGGCTATGATACTGGACGACTTCTAATAGGCCGAACCTCCACTTACAGTTTATTTAGCAATTTATTAGGTGGAAATCAAACTCCTTTTTTTGGCCTAGATAGATAATGGCAGTGGCGTATATACAGTAATCCCACCTGATCACATTTCATCAAAACAACTTACCAACCTGTTCTATGACCCTTACAAAAAGCACATATGAA
This sequence comes from Percopsis transmontana, assembly GCA_025447815.1. Taxonomy (NCBI): domain Eukaryota; kingdom Metazoa; phylum Chordata; class Actinopteri; order Percopsiformes; family Percopsidae; genus Percopsis; species Percopsis transmontana. The sequence goes on along the minus strand of JAOEHI010033531.1, from coordinate 14,024 downwards.
CTACATGTAGGTTACATGTTCATGTGGATGGTGTGTTTCATGTGCTTGAGGCAGTGGCCAGTCTTTTTCATATGTGAATTCATATGTGAATTCATATATGTTCTCCCAAGGCCATGCAAGGCCACGCTGGGACAGGGTGGCTGCAGGGGTTGGGATCAGGGCAGCCGAGCCCTGGGTAATGGCTTCTGCTATGTGCCGGGTCCCTCATTACATGACTCCCATGGGGAGGCGTTGAGGTCACGGGGAGGCGTTGAGGTCAGTGCAATAGATGCAAACGCATAATGAACTCCCACTAACATACATATCACATACACGAATGACCAAAAGTGACACAGAGTCAACACAAACATTCACATAATAAATATAATATGATACAAATCACATACACATACATACATACATACGCACATTGGAGGATATACAGTATATTATCTGAAATGCACACCTTGCAATGCTTATATCACCTGGATATCACCTCTTTAGGCTCGGGTTCACCGCTGGAAAAGTGGCTAACGAGACCCCAGTAGGTGGCCTTGAAGAGGGATAATGGCAGTTTTCGCTAACCATGTTTCAGTGGAAAGGTGTGAGAATCACTGTAGGTTTTGAAGCCCTGCTGCCATTTCATCTAGAAGTCTGAGAGCCGTCGGTTGCCATTAGCAACCTGTTGAAAAGGCTTGCCATCGTTTGTTGTTCCAATGTCAATCCAAACCATTACCGGGGCTGACTTGTCTCAAACAAATGATTAGGTTCTACTTAGTTCCACTGCTCTCTCTTTCTGCACCTCCTGTCCTGTTTTGGCCCAGGATCTCTCCAAACAGAGAGTACTGTGGACTGTTGATTTTCAATTAAATCCGAGTGGATATTATGATAAAAACTGTGTTTGTTTTTTTTCCCCTGTTCGAACAATCCTTCCTCTTACCTGTAGGTCTTAGAAGCGCCTTGGGTTTCCAGAAAAAAATCTTGAACTTTCTGTGAATAGAAAAATAAGATGTTTTTAATTTGATAAGCCAATTGTCATTGCTTTATCAATCAAATTGTAAAATAGAGCAACTCAATATGCTTTACATTAAAAACACCAACAAACACTACAGTAGGTATTCTCCATCTTTGACCACAAAATCTATTAGATTTTACAGGTGTGTTGGACTCTTTGCGCTGCAAGAATTGAAGCGTATAGTACTGCTGAATACCTTGCAAGGCTCTTTGGATGTGAGTGTCATAACAGCAAAACATCAAATGTGAATGTAAATGTAAATCTAATTCACTGCAGGTGCCCTTTTGGTTTTGTCCTAGTTAGAAAATGGCATCAGGTGCAAGAGGGTAAAGAATGACATTTTCGACAATAGAGATTGAACATGTGGGTGTTCTTTATCTTAATGATTTATTCAAGCTGCCTGTCTGGCAGCTTAGCAGTGAAATGGAAAATGTACCTGAATTTTGACAGATTGAATTTTTTTTATTTTTTACTATCTACAGAACTTACATTATTTTACAAAGTGGTTAGGTCTTTGTTCCCTACTTCTTCTACTTTGGTGAATTGGCTAGTTTGTTTTATTGTTGCCCGTTTTTAAACAATCGACAGTACATCAATTTATCAGAAAAGCCAACCCGTGCCTGCCTCTTGGAGACTAGGTAACAGTAGATCCTTACAGTAGTCATTTTAAATTGCTCCTAAATTCCTATTGAGGTATACAGTATATGTACTGTATGTACAGTATAAGAAAGTATTCCACCACGCGGAATATCTGTTAAATCGAACAAACACAGCAGCCATACATGCGTGGACTAGATTTTATACCTCCACAAAGTTGAGCAGCTTTCCTGTGGATATCTCAAAGCTCTTTTTGGCTGCTTCACTCTTCCGTAGCTGGCACTCCAAGACGGCTACTCGTTTCTTCAGCTCCTCTGTCTCTTCCTGAGTCAAAATTAAAGCAAAATAACAAAAAACAAAAAAAAAAACATTGTTTAGGACTGTGCGTCTTATGATTGAAGTTGAAAAAGGTTCAGTGCCAGAGGCAGTGTGTCTTTCTTGGGCTTCACAAGCAATATTAGTCAAGCCGAACAACAGTCCAACTAGATTAAAATTGCATTAATTTAAAATGGATTGCTTATTATTTGTCATTATATGACACAGTGATAAATGTAATAATAATTTGACCATAATTCTCTTCCAAATTGGCCCCATCTATTGAACATGTGGAATGTACGTCAGAACACATTTCACACAACATACATTTATAAGAATTCACCTAAAAATGATATCTAAACATTTATAGAAAATCCACAAATCAGCTGGCCTTTGCCCCTGCTGACCTCAAGGTTGCTAGGCAGATTTTTAAAAATAACCTCCTAGTGAAATGCAACGTCAGACAGCTGAGCAGCTCTGCCACTGAATAATACAGAGCCATGCCTGACCTAGTTTCACTGCACCGCAGGGAACATAGAAAACCTGGAAGGCCTGGAAAGGACTCTCGTGGGGAGAGGCAGTGGGTGGTGTCTGTGTGTCAGGTAAACAATGGAGCAAAGAATGGGTTTCAAAAGTGTGAAGCCACTGATGCACTGGCACCAGTCCAAAGGTCGGCAGGGCCAAAAACGTTTGTGCTACATAAACCTACAAGAACACCATAAGGAAGAGGTCCTCAAGGCTGTACTAGCATCAGTGAATGGAGCTTAGATGTAGACACAATAAGGAAATGAAAGGAAAGGATTTCATTTTATTTTAAACCTCACCACAAAATGATTGGGGAAAATCTGGGCAGTGAATGTGAATAGGAGAGGCTCCCGGCAACAACAGTGACAAGACATTTACGGATACATTCCTAACTGTTGAAGTGCAGTTTTAGTGGCCTATTGTGCAAGAATGTAGTTTAGCTAGGCAGCTAACTAGGTGTGTATCTTTAACAAAAGGTTCACATTTGTATTTTCTTACTGCGTTTCATTTGTTCTGCATACAAAACAATGCTGCTTTGTATCAAGACAAACTGTACAGTATTTGTAAGCTTGTGTGCATTTACACTTTTATTTTTCTTTCCAATAGTATGTTAAGAGATACACTTCTTGACTGCATTATAGCAAGCTCACAGCCACAAATTTCCCTCACAGCTGCGCACAAAAGCGCAAGCGTCTGTAGAATTTGGAAAGATGTGAACAGATAAAAGCTGTGGGTGGAGGAATAGAAAGGAATGCAATCCACTCAGCGTATATCACTTCAACCCCAAGGGGACACAGTGTGTCTTTATTGTTGACAGACAAGATGCCGTGGTTATTTATCCATTGGGCCAGTGTACCTTAGCCTGGATGGGCTGCTCTGGCCTCTGGGTCTTCAGCTCAGCTATCTCAGTCTCCAGAAGGTGGATGACCTCCTCGTAGTCCATCTCCATCCCTCGTGCCTGCTTCTGGGCCACTTCAGCCAGCTGGATTTGGCTCCGCAAAACCTTGTTCTCCTCCACGCCAGCTCTGACCTCCTACCAGGGAGAAACAGCCAACACAATAAGGGAGAACATGCACGCCAGCCTTCCTCATCTACTGTACGTAACCTGAATGACTCAGCATTATGCACTGACAAATGATTCAGCAATGTTACAAAGAGATACTAGTCACGATTTTTACACTTCAATTCCTACAACCAGCAGGTCAAATCATATTTGAGCAACTCGGGTGTCAGAGCACATTAGTGTCAGAGGCCCCAAAACAACCCTTGCCGTTTTGCCTTGAAGGACTGCTGAATAAGCACACAGTAAAGTCTTACTCAGACATGTTCAGAGACACTGCTATAGTGTTTTAACTGCCAATAAAGAATGCTCACGTGTCTGAAGAATACTGAATGTGCTTTGCATTGCAATATACTGTATGAAGAAGACATGCTAAATTTTGAGTGGGGTTTATGCTCAAAGCCATGATCCCATCCAAGCCGACCACAGCAGCTGTGCCTTACTGATTAGAGAGCTAGATTCCAATCAATCAGAAACCCCACTTAATATGTGAAGATTGAGATTTATCAAAATTTATGAAAGCCTGAAAGTAAATCAAGAAATTCGATTTTTACAATATTAGTACACAAGAAAGTACGCTGCTGCTTAGATTGCCTGCTAATATTGAAACACATGTTCTAGAACTCCATCTGTCAGGTACTCCATTGTGTCTTGGGCAGCCAGTAGGCTCATTGTTACGGAGCCTCACACAGGGAAGTATGAAATAATTCCAATGATGTGGAACTAAGGCATTGTCACATCCCATCTATGCATGCTTAAAAATAGGGGTTTGATCGATATCTTCATTTTGTTCTTGTTGTTTTGTTTATCTGTCATTTGTCAACCACTGACAAAGACTCCTTCCTCCTTTTGTAAGGATTGCAAACAGACATGCAAAAACAGGTCTTTTCAGTCATATATCCATTGACACGTGCTAACTTCTAAGTTTACCTGATGCATTCTGGGCCACAGCCCTCAATTTTGATACAAAAAAACCCTGAACGAAAAAAGAAAAGAAAAAATGAATTAAATAAAAGAAATAAACTGAATGATAGAAAAGAAAGTGAGACAGACATACAGTGAGACATAGCTACATTTTAAGACAGCATTCTATATATAAAAAGATAGTGTGAGTGGCAGAAACAGATATATTAACTGTTCCGCCATCTCTTACATAACAGTTAAAACTATGCACATGTCAAAGATCGGTTTAAATAAGAAAAGTCCTAACTTGCTTCCTCTAAAAAAAAACTTCTAGCCTGTCCCTTGGAAGCAATAACGCTGAGGTTTCACACTTTGGAGAGGATGTTGCCTAACATTGTAGTTGATAAACAAGACACCTGCTACAATAACAAGGTTTTACCTCTCTGACTGTTGCTATTGCTCTTCGTACTGCCGCTACACTGGCAACCGGTAACCTAAACTCTCTATCTGCCTAAATAAATACAATAATTCCCAAGGTGCTCGTGCAGCTTCTATTGGACTGGTAGCACACTTAGACACTACTGTCATCAAAGGATAATAAAGGAACTGTAAAGTGACACTAGATGTAAGCCAAAAGATAAAGCCCTCATTCAAACCAGGGGGGATGGGTTTATCACGCTACTGTACAGAATGTGACCTCTTCTTCAATGTCAAGAGGAAAAAGGTGAACGAACAAAATCTGGCCATTGTCTTATCTGCGGTTGTAAACAAGCCATGTACAGTATACTGTACGTCTAGAGGCAACAAATATGTAGTGAAATCTGAGCTCCCATTGCACGCATTGCCTCGGAGGCGACAGCCACGACAGCGAGCGGTGAGTGACATACTATGTTGAAGCAACTCAAGCAATACATTAGTACTGCGTTAACTAAATAGAGTATTGCGTTTCCATTCATTACTTTCCAAAAAAGGACATTCAGTCATAGAATAGGGGATATGGAGATTTAGCAAAAGTGATCTAAATAACTGCTTAAAGAATTGTCTTTTGGTCCATCTAGATCTATATATTTTAGATTTAGATATAGATATATTAGTATTACTATTTATTTCAGTGCTTACCTTTTAAACATTAAACGATGAGTTTCATCAGAAATGAAACCAACAGCTAAATAATGAGCTGCGTCATGTAGCCGAGTTCACAATGACAACTACAATCTGGGACAACTACCATCAAATGGGCGTTCTAGGTCACCCAGCGTGAGGCGTGTATGATTTTAAAAAACAGTGGGAAACCATGTGACGCAAGCAAATCGGCGAACACACACACTTACTGGGACGGATGCACATAAACACGGAAGGGGCAGGTGCGCGCGCACACACACACACATATACACAGGGGACCCATCTGTTGACATCCCTGTTCGCAACAGGACCACAGGCTAAGCAGCGCTCTGAGAAACTAGAGCGAGTGTGTGTCCAATGGGAATGAGTGTGTGCATTCATGAGAGAAAGAGTCAAAGAGCGAAATAATTCAAAACCTGAAAAATAAACCCAAACTATGAACAGCTTATTTGTTTGAGGTTGTGACTCAAACCTGACCGTCACGCGCTCCTGTTGCCTCACCACTCACAGATACACTCTGCATTTATATTCAGGTATCTAACTGATGCTGCGGATGGACACGTGTGTGTCCACCCCTCTGTGGAGACGTCCCCATGGCCAGTCACGCTGCGGTCAGCTACCTCGCCGCCTGGCTTTTCTGTCTGCGTTTATAGAGTTTAGCCATTAAATCCCTGTAACGATGGGCGTTCACAGGCCATGCACGCTCCGTACCTCCCGGCCTGGTTGCGCACCTGTGGGGGGATTAGCCCCACGCAGGTGCGACCCCGTACTTTTGATTAGGGACCTTATTTAGGTTTCCCGGCAGCACTAGGTGCTGTCGGTCATTGTTTGTTTGTTTTACAACTGTACGTTGTGTGTTGCTTTATTAAAACTCTATTATGAGTACCCTACTCTCCTGTCTGCTTGCGTCGTCCTCTGGCTTGCGCTTACACTCGCCATCCCACTATCCACAACGTTACAATCCCGCCCCCAGACAGAGCGCGGGAGGTTAGAATGCCAACTTGTGTCATTGCGGAAAGCGCAAATCACCTGGTTCAGCCACACCAAAAGACATGCATGTGGTTAATGCTCCTGCCATTTAGCTTGACCAGGACACCGGAAATAAAACTGGATTTGGTCCTCGAGTGCCTCACCGTGTGGCTGTTTGCTGCTGCTAAGTAGTTAAGACCGGTCAAATGCAGAGGGATAATTTGCCTATGGGGATCAATAAAGTATAATATTTGCAGTTTCAAGAATCGCTGTGAGGCGTGCGACGAGAATGGACAATACAAAAACAAGGAGAAATGTAGCGGAACACTAACAGCTCTGACAGGAGACGTGTGCCAAAACAGAGCCTTACTTGACTACACTGACCGTCCTTCTCCATTCACCATCCTTGGTTTGACGGTTCGTTCTTTTCAGTTGACCCTGGCGCAAATAGAAATTATGATAATTTTTAATTTCAGTAAACCCTATGTCAACCAAATAAGAATATAAATGTATTGTACTGCACTGTGTGTTTCCAGATATGTACATGTACCTGTAGTTGTCTAACTAATAGAGCCTTGTGTGACACATAACTTTAGTGGTGACTTCACAGATTTAGGGCCCTAAGAGCTCCTACCCTAGCCTGGCTCCGCCTTCCTGTTGTCAGCTTCTCGCTGAGATACAGCCTGGAAATGAGCAATGTATTAACAATTGCACCACCATTGCGTGCCAATCAGCAATTAGTGGGGGTGGTTAGGTGCGATGCCGTTAAAGTCAAGGGTTTCTTTCTAAATGTAGTTCTAATGGCGGCGGTGGTAGAGTTACATGAAGCCATATGAGCAGTTGTTGCAACGCTAGGGAATATCGAAGAATTGAGGCCCAAGCAAGATCAATTCTAAAACTTTTCACTGAGGGCACACGAAATACATACAACAAACGTCATATCGCTGTTAATAACGATTGATTAAAGGCTGCTCCAATGGTTTTAAAATTAGGCCAAAGTCTACGCCCATTAGAATGCAACAAGTGCAAGAAATCCCCAATCGAGCTTGGCCAGACCCTAGTCACGAAGTAAATTTGGGTCTGGTTATACCAGGCTACCCCCATCCCTCCCCCTTTGAAGACCTTCACCTCTAATGGGCTAACGTGTGAACTAGCTCACCTGTCGGTACCATCTCTCCTAATGACCAGCATGAAAAGAACACATCCAATCAAAGCCTATGCTGCATGCAGGCTATAGGACATGGCCTTGTACAGTGAGCGCCGTGCCCTAACAGGGACAAAAAAGCATCAGCGAATGTAGTTTCATTTCTTCCCTGAGCCCTGAGAGGCTTTAGAAATTCATTGCGGTTATTAAGCTGATCTTTCTGAAATAAACACGTCTGACTCCAACCAATCAAATGAAAGGGTTTCAGCTGAAAAAGTGTGTTTTGTACACAAAATATTTTCAGCAATGTAGGCCCAAGATTTCATCCTTTTGAATATGCAAATACTAATATGTGAAATTATATGAATTTATGTGAAATTTCTTTTGATTAAGATTTCTTTCAGTGACTTAAGATTCAATGAAACAGAGCTGTTCGTTAAACTTTCTATCATAAACCATATGCTACATCATTTATTTGTTAAATCAGTAGAACTTTAGGATTTACAGTCCAATGTAGCAGCATAAAAAAAACGTACAAAACTGATTATTCCTCAGACATATCTACATACTCATAAAACATACACAGAGAGTACTGTTATCACTGTTATTATTACTGTTATGCTACTAATATAACTCAACCTAAGCACCCCCAGGTTCAAGGTTCTAGATTCTAGTTTTTCTGATTCATTTTTTACCATTATCTGCAGGACCTCAGGCAGGACAGATACATCCGTATCCTTTGCAACTGCAACCCTGAGCAGGCATTGTTAAACTTTGTTATAGAGTATAGATTAACCGTTCATTGGGTCCCTGCACCTGATGCATCTAGTCCCAAGTACCATAATATTTTACACAAATAACTTCTCTGTGGAACTAACACAGGATGGTTACGGGTTGAATTCATTAGCAGAGGTGCCGGCAATTTACACTTCTGCCTCAATACCAACAGTCCCAAAACACAGATGGAAGTGTGTCTTAGAAGGGACACCTCCCTCTACAACCTCTAAATCCGGATATTGATCCCTTTATGCAACCGGAACCAAATTTGGCTAGGGGAAAATAGGCTAAAAAAGAGAGAGAGCGAGGAGGCCCTTTGGCTATTAATCACAACACAGGGAGAACTATTTAGGGCCCTAAAGCCTCCTTTACACCCAACCTGTGTGGGCCCACAGTGGTGCTAGTACTCCTACACACTCTGTTGAGAGGCAGGAGCGAGGCTCAGCTGAGGATGAGTCTAGTTGGACCTCTGGGCTTTAAACACAGCTCTTCAGGATAAACACCACCGGCTACATGAGTGGACTGGTGGTGCTGTCTGTTCAGTATGTGTAGTGTATGACTGCGTGTTTGTGTGGGTGTGTGTGAAGGTGTGGGTGTGTTTATAGCTCCCCCTGGTGATTGATGTCAAAAGAAGCACCGTTTAAGAACACCAGCTACAACCTACGCAAATGCCTCTCACTGAAATACACAATAAAAACATATACAGTGTAGACATGCACTTAAAGTGACTCTACAAAAAAGCATTTAGCTCTGCTAAATCATTTGATCCAGCTGTCATCTCTATTATTTTTCTCTTGCATCATATTTTTAAATGCTACCTTTATTACAACTGATTCTTTTCTATACTGCATATTGATTTTGGGTAGTTCGATTTTGGCATTTCTGCATCAATTTAATGTGAAAATGTCTTTATTTATGTAAAGGAAAACACAAGTAACAAAAGTTTCCCCTGCGCCCCCCTGATATCTACACCTATGAGTGTGACTAACCTGTTTGACCTTGCTGAACTCCTCCTCCATCTGACGGTGTATTCGTTGGGACTCAGCCAGCTTCTCCTGGGGAGCAGAGACATCAGGAAGTCATGAAAAATCAACATGGACAACAGGACTTCTGACACGATACCATGTCATGTCAACTGGCGCCGTGACAGAACAAATGGAGAAGTTGAAAAAGATTAATTGAATGTGGAGTAACACAATATTTGACTGCCATGTTTTCTAATTTTTTGAAGGATGTTTTACTGTGTAATAAAATATCATTAAAATATTAAGACGATAGAATAATACATTTATAATTATTAAACTTGTAAATTGTGGGATACAATAAGTTTTCTGCACATTTGCGTCACAGGAAATGTCTTTTTGTGGTTTCTATGGTAATGAGGCATCAGGTATAAAAACGTTACTCTCTGTATAAACACATGACCATGAACATACAGTACCTGCAGCTGCTTGATCTCTCTCAGAGCCTCGATGTGGTCTTTTCTCAGCCTTTCCATTTCCTCCAGATCATCTGAGTCTGATAGTGAGGGCTACACACACACAAACACACACACAGACACACACACACACCGCCAGCACATTATATTTGAAGGGCCTTTTCTACCATACAACCTCAGGGGCGACATTTTAACGCATATATTATTACGAACTCTTACTGAAAGCTAGATTGAAAGCTTTACATGCCCCTATTTGCAGCAGATGTATGGACAGTTTGGACTAGACTAATCAAGCAACGATGTCAACAGATCGTTGTGTAGCCTCACTGACCTCCATCCTAATCAATGGGCAACAAACTAGGGGGCAACAAAAACAATGGGCACACTTTTCCTTCTTGCACATAGGTCCTTCGATTAGTAACAGCTGGCCTGTGACTTTGTATACAGTAAATGATTATTACATTAGGCTCCTGACATTTGGGGTTTACCTCTGTAAATTAAATAACTGAGTTTTACTTTAACCCAATCCAATAAAAATAAAGTGACTTCAGTGAATTTCAATTCAAACCCACTTATAGACTTAGAAGAACATTATACACAGATAATGCAGACAAAGCAGACTTAAGAATAAATAAGGCAAAGTGACACAACTATAGTCTCTTATATTCTTCCAAATTGAAAAGATTGGAATACCAGCTGGAATTTAGAATTGATTTATGTATTTGAGGGTCATTTACCACAGAAACTCTATACCTTGATCCAGAGTACAGTTTTTTTATGAGAGTTAAAGCACATTCCACGTTATATGTCCTACCAGCTGGTTGGTTGGGTACTCTAAAAGACTGGATAGGTCATCTGATGTGAACCTGGATCCTTTCTGGCCTGTGGACAACTCCTCCAGCTGCAACTTGAACAGCTCTCTAGTAAGGCTTTCAAAATCTGCACACACACACACACACACACACACACACACACACACACACACACACACACACATATAAAGATAAAACATCACGAATGACAAAAATCTAGTACAAGTATAAACAACAAGCAAAGAATGTATAAAATAAGAGGGCTTATGTAGTGTTGTACTCAAATAACTGTGGCAGTTACAGGCAGTTATCACCAAAACGAGGTCAGAACACAGAAACATGAGATACAGTGCTCATCGCTACTGCAGGTAAAAACATACCAGCGTAGCCATTTGAACAGCGTAGCCATTTGAACAGCGTAGCTATTTGATACTTGCTAATCGCTCACAGATTAAACAATATGGTGTGTGTGTGCAGATTAAGGTTAAAAAGCTGATTAGGTAATGTGAGGCTAGAAGAAGTCAAGGTGAGGCTAAAGGTGGTGTGAGGTAATGTAATGTTGGTTCAGAGCCGGTCTTACCTGCGTAGGCAACAGTCCCAGCTGGGTCGCTTCGTAATCGGGACCCCAGCATCTGTCTCTGTGCTTCTGTGGGCTTTAGGCCAAGCACATCCAGAGCCTGGACACCCACACACACAGACACCATCAATATGTGCACACACGCATGCACACACACACACACACACAGATCAATGCAAATCTTTCAGTGAGACCATGCTCATATAATAGTCAGTGCCACACACACACAGAGCTGTACGCACACACATCAAACAACACACAACCATGGTGGCGTGACTGACTGCGCTACAATGAATACTGTCCATTGATCAGGCCACGATGCTGTATGTATACACACACACACAGGGGCACCAGCTGTGGCTGATTATTGGATTAGGCCAGCCAAGCTCTAATAGGTTATTGAATAGATTCCCAGAAAGAGGCGCTGAAATCCAGATGACCCACATCAACCTGTTCCCACTGCGCAACAACCTCTTGATCTGTAAACGCCAAAGCCTAGGGAACGTCGGAAACACCCGTAAATCACACAACACACAGGCACACACACACAACACACACACACACGCACAGACCTGCTCCAATCTCTCTAGTTTGAGGCGACAGCTGGCACTGAGAGAACATTTTCTGTGAGGGGGCTGGCTGTTGGCAGGCTGGACAGGGGAGGGGGTTTCTGGAGAGAGAGAGAGAGAGAGAGAGAGAGAGAGAGAGAGAGAGAGAGAGAGAGAAGGGTTCTGTCTCATAATCATAATAAATCATAATCCCCTGTTGAACGTGTCAAGGTACCCTTGAGTCACTGTCACCTTGAGTCACAAGTGTTAAACACATAAATAAATAAAAATGTGACTAACTCTGCATAGTTTATCTTATAAACAAAAGGCACCACTGTTTTTTCCAGTACATCACATCAATAACATCTGTTACAATCACAAGTGAATCAACTTTTAGGTTAAAAAAGTTTGTGTCGTGTGTGTGCGCGCATGTGGTTGTTTAATAGAGAGGGAAAGAGAGATACTGCAGTGATTTAAAGAGTAAATATCAATCACCTGGGATATGTTCTTGCTGGCCCGAAGTGACATTACTGAAGCTAAATAAGATACATTATCCCTCAGTAGGCCAAGGATGTGTCTCCGTCAAGAAAGGGTGAACTTCACACCTCTTTAGCCAATCCCGGGCAAACCCCCCCCCCGCCCCCCCCGCTCGCCTCACTTCCTCCTCCAACAGGCAGCCCACCACGTGCCATCTGTCTCTTTCCCTTCCTCTCGTACTCACTCTGGGTCTCTAGCCCTGGGAATCTCTACATCACTGTTGGATGGTCTCTCTCTCTCTCTCTGGTTTTGGCTTTGTATATCATCATAAACCCGCTCTTAATGGCCCAACAACACTGACATGGGAGACAGGATTAACAGGGAACATTAACAGGCTGGACAGGAAGAACTTTTACCTGTACGTCCGATTCACTGTTAAAAAGGCCCCTTATCGCCCTGTCATCGGCTTTTTGTCCATTTTATGAAAGAAAAAAACACCCTTTTGGTCGTTTCAAACTCTGAGCATTCATGCACTTGTGCCCAGTCAGCTGTAGTTTACAGTAATAGCCAGTTTAATACGCAGAAGGATAGTTCAAAATAGATTATTTGTACTGTGTGTGTGTCTGTGTGTGTGTGTGTGTGAGTGTGTGTGTGTGTGTTTTTTTTGTATGTGTGTTATTTATATGGAACCGTAGCATAGAACCGGTTATTTAATGACGATCAACTATTCATACAAGTTATTAGTCACGTCCGAGGTCTTACACTGAATGTTTTGTATGTTTTGTAACAGTTTGAAATGTCAGACCATTCTCAGAGCGAGAAAGAAAAAGAGAGAAACGAAAAAGAGAGAGAGAAAGAGAGAGAGGGAAAGAGCAAGCAAGATTACTCTGTTGTCACTGTGAAAAGAGACATACACAAGCTCATTGATGTAGGTGGCCGGTAAGACATACAGACAAACAGACAGATGGATGTCCTACCAGGGCTGGTGTAGGCAATGAGTTCACTCTCTGGCGGGGAGGAAACACAAGCCGTCTCTGTTCTAACCGGAGGTACTCGCACCTGCAATGGTTGACATAATTATTATTCCAATGAACCTGTAACAAAAAGGCTTAACGTGTGTGGGTGCATGCACATGCAACTGTTCTCAATGAGTTTTCAAATGAGCTGTTGAAGTTCTCCTTCAGCCACCAACCTGGCTAATATTGACCGATGGCAGTGTCTCGCTGGCAGGGTTGCGGCTGGAGGTGATCTTGGTGAGGCCGGGCTGCGGAGGCAGAGTCCCCAGTGCTGGTGGCCTAGTCTGGGGCGCGGGGCCGCCTGCAGGTCCCTGGAGGGAGATGGGGCTGTGAGGTCCACTACTAGAGCTAGAAGATGACCTCCGCCTGATAAAGGCTATCTCTACTGTGGGGTCAGGTCTGTGACACAGAGACAGAGAATGTAGTAAACAAACCAAAGTGCTTGTTACAATTACAACTAAAATTCACAGAAAGAAAATGTAAATGAGCAAATATCAGATGAAATCCAGACATTCGTGTATATACTGTATGTGTACATGTACAAATCAGACCATTAAATAGTTTAAACAAAACATATCCGTAAAAGCATTTTGCCAACAAAGAGCAACGATGTAATTGGTCATCTAATGTAGGTGACAATCCAAATGGTGCATGTTTGCTTTTTTCGCCAAACTCTAAGCCAGTGGTTCTTAACCTTGTTGGATGTACTGAACCCCACCAGTTTCATATGCGCATTCACCGAACCCACCG
>JAOEHI010033520.1:7817-23775 GCA_025447815.1 Percopsis transmontana | reverse complement strand
CTCTCCAGTGCACCTGTTGTCACTTTCATTTGCACCAAAACAGGTGACATTGATTCACAATCACTTATGCTTCCTAACTGGACAGACTGATATCCCTGAAGTTGAATTGACTTGGTGTTATAAAGTGATGATTACGTGTTCCCTTCATTTGTTTGAGCAGTGTTGTATGTGTTATATACTGTATGGGCCCTAGTCAACAAATAACACGCTGATTCAGGAAAGTAGTTGCCTATAATACAAAATCACTTTTTTTTTGATATTCTGACCTTAGACCCTAAAATACAGGAACTCAGCACATCCTGCCATGCTGCCAAAACGAATGTCTCCCCTCAGCTTTACTGTCAGCTCAATGTGTCCACAGTTATAATTCAGCACCGTGGACAGTGCAGGCTTCTGGAAGTTCGCTGTCCCCTATGGGCACTTCATAATGGGCTAGTCTGTAATTTGTGATTTCTGTGATATTGTCAATTGGTGAATACAATTTGCACTTTAATCCATTTTTCAGTTGGAAGCTTCTTTTACAGCAATACCCCAGTTATCATGGCAGTAAATGTTGCCAGACTTTATTTATCTCTACAAAACACTTAATAGGCAAACACAATGACAATGCCCTCTATCCTGACAAACTATTCTTTGTCCCAAACTATTTCTAGATTTACTACATAATAACTCTTGTTAAGTTACTTGTTAAAGCTACGGTCATAGTCTAGTTCTTGTAGTTGTGATATATTTTTACAATCTTCTGTATAGATGCGACATTCCTGGAAAAATCTTGTCAGTGGAGCTCAAGAAGTGTCTTTTCTTCAGCCTCAAACAGCAATGGTTGGTCCACCAAATATATATAAATATCCTGTATGTATACTGGCTCACTGTTCGCTTCTAAGTTATGTTAGTTACTGTAGACTGGGATATAATGGCTTTAACACCCACTCAGAATTCTGTGTTTTAAGCACCGCCCCCATGTTTTCCTATTAGCATATCCAAACATGCGAAAAGCCTCACATATGGAACATTCCTTCAGACAGCTGCTGATAAACACGTCTCCCCATTTGGGGTTTGTGTCAGGCGGGTCGGCCGGGGTCAGCACGGCCTCCTCCCTCTAAGTTATAGGGTCAGAACGACGAGGGTGCCATAATTGTGGATGTGCCCAGAATGCCGCTTGACACGGCAGAGTCAAAACAATGGCAGCTGTTCATGAATCATTTATGGCGTCCCCGCCTTGACACTGGGGCCCGCGCTGCCTGGCTTCGTGACAGAAAATGTTTAGCTCACTTCCCCCCCCCTGCCCTACCCTGCCAGCCAGGCCCGCTAACCTGTACACGGAGACATTCTGAAAAGGAACACATTATGGCCTGGTTTTACACAGGGAATCAATGGAGACACATAATCTGTATAACAAAACGACTGCTGCTTACATTGTGTTTATCTGTCTGTCTGTCTATAATTCTATCTATCCATCTACGGTCTCACGATGCGCACGTGTATACAGTACGACGAATACGGTGCATACTTTACATGCAACATAATACGGGCAGCTGGGTGTTTGACAGTTAGATAAGGTGACTTTCAAGGAAGCCTCTTAAATGATCTGGAGTTACAATTATATTCACGATAAGGTCGGGTAAGATGAACATTAAATCCAGAGGGAGGGGAGGGGACGGGGGGGCATCAGTATTTAATGAAGAAGGTGAAGAGTGACTGGATGTGGAGAGCTTGGTAGATGGAGGGACTTCAGCAGCTGTCCAGCAGATCAAAATACTGTGTGTGCATTTGATTAAGATAAGGACTGATCTAAAGCAGTCGATTACCCTTCAGGGTACGGCATATAGACACGACTTGCAAACACACATTCTCTGAATCCCAATTAGAAATGGCCCCCTGGGGCTTTGCACAGCACTCGGGCGACTGGTGCAGAGAGCACAGCCATTCACATCAGGCTTATTGGCCAATTCCCCCCAGTGTGTCATAGGGACGTCCTATGGACCAATCACCATGCAGGCTGTCTTTGTGGACTTTATCATGATTTGTATTACCTAAATTACAGATTAAAGCCAAAATCCTAAACTTTTTTTTTTTTACATGAATACATGCTTCTGTTTTTTATTTTTATTTGAGGTAATACATCTTATTTATTTTCCACTTCTGGACATTCCAGAGTGTTGTACCATCTCAAAAGAACAGACATACAGTACACTGAGGTGTGTAGCCAAAATACACACACAAAATACTAAAATACTACTCAACCTTACAAAGCTTTAAAATACATTGCTACTATCAACCAAATTTGGTGATTTTACAGTAGATTCCTTATAATAATCTCACAGATTTTAATTTGATGAAAAGCCTCCTTGTAGTATTGACATTATACTGTACAGTATGAACAGCTACACGGCAAACCAAACAGACTCAGCATTTAGTAAAAATACCAAGAACAGGAATTTGGTGCCGTTCCTCTGGGTAATATTCTTAGTATTCTTCTGTCGCAGCAGGCCGTTTGTGGGAATGGCAAACATAGACTTGCGATGGGAAAAACTGTTATTTTCTGTTGCCACTTCCATCTGGGAGACAGAGAAAAGGCCAGAGGACAGGGAGAGGTGTCAGGTTTCAGACACGACGCCATTGGTGTGAATTCGATTGCTGACATGTTCCCAAGCACTCCTGTCACTCAGAGCACTGCAGGTTCAACTGGCTCACAATGCTAAAGGAAAGGAATCACAATTAAGGTAATAAAAGATAAACCTTTTAATGTCAAGTTGACATGGTTTGGTATGTCTTTGTTATGACAAATTTACATTAACCAAGATGACATAACCTGTCAGTGTCTTTGTCATGACAACTTGACATTAACCAAGATGACATAACCTGTCATAAATATACCATGGTCGGCCTAATTATCAAACTTAAAGAAACGATGTATCTTTATGTGTTACATTAAACTGTCACATGTGGTTGATTTGAAACATATAATAAAGTATACAAAATATCCCAAAAGTTTACTTTTTTTGCTTACTTTTTGTACTTGCAGAAATTTAAAGTATGTTAAACGTATACTTAAAAAAGTAAATCTTTAAAAAGTCATTAGGTTGAACTTAAATGTACTACAAATAGGTATACTATTTATACTTTTAGTGGTAAGACAGTATTGTATACTTTAACATAGGTACCGTATACTTTATTTTATTGGTAAATGTTGTTTATTGGTTACTGTTGTTGTAATTGTCGTTATTGTTGTGTACTAGAAAAGGGTATTACTTTCCAGTGATAGAAAGCACAGTAGTCTACTTTAATTCCCCTTATTTAAAATACTACTCTACTTTAAGTCCACTTATTTAAGACATTTTAAGCTGGACTCTAGTGTACCAAAAATGTATATCTGAGATACTGTTATGTCTGGTATTTGTTCTCCCATGTAACCGCACTCTTCTGAGACCTACACTGGCTCCCCTTCTCGGCCCGCATCACATTCAAGACACTGGTGTTGGCCTACAAGGCAGTAAAGGGAACTGCCCCAGTCCACCTCCAAGCAATGTTCAGGTACCAGGTGCCTACCAGAGCACTTTGATCTACTAACTTGGCTGGTCGGCTTGCACCTCCGTTGCTACGAGAGTTGCTCGAATCTTTTCTGTTCCGGCGCCGCAATGGTAGAATGAGCTTCCGGCAGCTTATTCTTCTGTTTGTATTTTATGACAGTTTTCATTCATTCAGTAAATATAGTTATTATACTATATCTATTTGTTTAATTCATACAGTAATATCATTAGCTTATTACAGTGTCAGCACCAGAAAGGTTTTGATTGTCTGAAAAATATTACGTTAAAAGGTTTTTGAAATACAGAAATACCAGAATAGTCATTAATCATCTTGTTCTAAATGACTGTTTTGACACCTGTGAATTAGAAACTACTACGATAAAATAAGCCTTAATAGGAACTAGGAAAGATGAAATAGCTCCATATTTCTGTCCGTCTTTAGACAGTGCTGGATATTAAAGGTAGCCGTCTGTCGCGATTTGACGTGCACAGGCCCGTGCACGCTCCGTACACGCTCCGTGCACAGGCCCGTGCACACTCCGTGCCTCCCGTCCCGGCTGCGCACCTGCGGGGGATTAGCCCTACACAGGTGCACCTCCTTAGTTTAATTATGGACCGTATTTAAGTTCCCCAGCAGCACTAGGTGCTGTTGGTCATTGTTTGCTGTTCTGCATACCTGTGCTTCGTGTTCAGTTTGAGTTATTAAAATTCGCTTTATGCGTTTCACCGCTTCCACGACTGCCTGCGTTTTCCCTCTAGCTCGCGCTTGCTCTCGCCACTCCAAACACACACCGTTACAATGAGACACAAATACCAGCGAAGTTTGAGTGAACAACAGTCAGCTCTTTCAATTAAAAATGAACAGAAAGTGATTAACAACCGTTCACTGTGTAAAACACACAGCTTTTTTGTGATGTTGTGATTCTCACGTATTCAGAGGATGTCAATAAGTCAACAGGGATGTTTCTTGATAAAAACAACAATGTTCTCGCCTATAACAGAGGTTTGTGCACACAGATAAGAGACTGCTGGAACAAGCTGTGTTCTCTAGCCAAGCTCAGATTTCAATAAGATTTGAAACCGCTAGTTTGCCCAAGATTGGATGTAATGCACTGAAGTCAGGGCTTTTCGCAAACAGTTACTAAAGGTGCACAGCTCATCAGAACTGAAGGAAACAACATTGTGAATGACAGAGGCGAATTTTAGAGGCGGTAAAATGCCACTTTTCATTAAGAGCATTACCTAGGTATTGATTCCTATGTCTGCTTATAGATTGGATGTGAAGGAAAACTAAATCATTACATTATGCCTTGAAGCTGCTTATCTCATTACCATCTAATCTATTAACCAAAAGCCTGATGAAGCTGTTAAACGAATAACCCAGTTTTACTGTAGGCATGGACTCTGCGTTATTTAGATGGGAATCACATCTAAATACTTGTAGTGGATACATGTTAATGCATTAAATTATGTAATGTGCTCTAATGTTACACAATGTCCATTTTGGAGATCTCCACAAAGGCTGAAGTCCAATACTTCCCAGTTTCAAACTCATATTTGCTGTAAGTACCATAAGAACATTAACCGTGCTCAGAGTGTGTGGGTATATCTATTTATAGTGTATATACTGGATACTGTTCTTTATAAGAGTCACTTGTGTCATTCCACAACCATTTTCCTTTCTAGAACAGATTGGTTCCTAGTTGGTCACCACGTTGAATTGCTCTGAGCTCTGGAGATGAGAGAAAATAGATTGAATCCCTATAACTGGCAAATGAATATGGATATAAATGCCTGTTAGGCATTCGCATGCCCTTGGATCATAAAATATTCCCACAGCAGAATTATAGAGTAATTTAAGTGGTGACCTTGCACTGAAAGGTCTTTTGTACAGCCAGCAAATCTGGAGAGAAAATGAATGACCGGAGCACGATGTCATTTTTATTCCAAAACAAATGTCCACAAGAACTCAACAATGTAAACTCTCTTTTACATACCAAGTAATAATATGTACAGTATACAGCTTACGCTTACGCTATAGATGAACATTTAAAGATAAAACCTTCTTGTATAGATACATAAATTATGATCTGATGTACTATACTATGAATAATAAATGAATAAATGAAATGCCTTAAAGAATGAAAGCCTTAAAGTCCACAAATACAAAAGTTTAATTCATTTTTGCAATCTTCAGCTATGGTATCAACTGTAAAGACCATTATACTATCAACATCGAAGACAATTTGTGTTCAGTATACAGTATGTATACATTTAGCATTTTGAAAAGCATTTTGTCTTTTCATGTTTCCATTGGCTGTCATGCTGTGTCTTGACTGCAGAAGAGAACTACATTTGTGCAAATTAGGTGCTTCATTTTAATTGCATTTAACACATTGTGAAACCATAACTTCTAATATGTTAGTGGTCTTCAAACAAAAATCTAAAAGTGAGACATTTTTTATATGTGTATTTTTCAAATGTGGGTACTGTACTGTATGTGTTACTATTTTCACAACATTAAAGTTCCTTATTTGTCATTCAAAGTCAATAAAAAAAAATAAAAAATCCTAATAAACAGGAATTAATTCAGAACTTGTGAGATGCCAGAAAAATGTGCATCCAACCAATAATAAATGTTGTATTATAGTAAATACAGTACTATAAAGCTGGATACAAAATACGGTCTTTTACCCTCCAAACATTTAGCATCATAGAAAACAAGCAAGCTGCCTTTCCGGAACATTACAGTACAGTACCATGTTCAAGTGTAAGACATGCATCATCTTTTATCACCTGTAGAACATACTGAAGCATTCTGGAGCATTCTGTGTAACAGATGACCTGTCTTTTTGCCTGTCAGCTGAGAGATTGGATTCACATGTAAAGGAGAAACCTCTTCTGATCCCGGTTCCCACGGTAATCTGTCCCTGAAAATGTTGACGGTGTTGTACATACTGTGAGTCCATACTGTACTGCAATCCTCTGGCTAACATTGGCTGGATGGGGAATAACCTGAGTGCTCTTGGTGCCGGTGTCGGCCCTAATGTTGGTGCCGGTGTTGTGAGGCCACCGGACCAAGGCTGAGGAGGACGACCCAGTTGTACGATGCCCAGAAGGGTTGGTGACCCCTGAGTCAGCCTAATCTATTTTCCCCCCTGTGGGCAAACATGGCTGGAGCTCAGCGGGTTGCCATGGAGCTGCAAATATATTTTTAAACCCCTCCTGTAGCTCCTGTAGTTGCTCCATATTCCACACTGCAAATAAAGGTCAGGACAACCTATAATGAAAGATTAGAAAGATAAGAAAGACAAATGCCTTGAATTGGACAAAACATAATTTAAAGGATTAGTGTGTAGTGTGGCTGGAGGGGCAGCAGTGGGAAGTGTAAGCATTTGATTTCCCACCCCCAGAGAAAAGAATCATTGTAAAAAAGGAGATGATCAAAGTAATTACTAAAACAATGGTTTTGGTATACAGTACTAACCGCATGGATGTGCTGGGTAAATACTGAGCGTTCTGTACGATACTGTTAATAGCTAGATAAGACAAGACAGGATAAAGTAAGAGTTTATATAAGGGTAAAGAATTATTTTCGTATATATGGTGTACACAGTATGTGACACATTAATGCAAAAATACCTAATTTTAGTAGTAATTTAAAGCGTGTTGGCTGTCAAACAAAATATTTAACCTCTATTGATGACAGCCCACTATTGGCTATTGTTGGAAAAATATACTTTATTATCCATAATAATTTCTTTAACAGCTATGTATCTGCCCATATAAAATGACAGATTAGCCCTACACACAGGGCCTATTGACAGCTCTGAATTCACACTGAAAGTTCAATGACAGTTCATTACACTGTTTGCATAAAATGATTCACAAGGGGTTTACAACAACAGCAAAATAAACAAGACAACTATTACAATATGAACAATTAAAGCAGTTGTTACATGGTGTTGATGATTTTCCCTCATAGCTACGTTGGTAATGGTTGTTAGCACTCACAAATAGGCCAATTTTTAACAAAAGCGTTTGTTTTCACTCATTTTGAGCATATTTGAAAAGGCTATTGGGGGGGGGATGTACCTTCAATATATTATATAATTATTCGGTCTTGATCCAATTAAATTGTCTACAATTATTACAAATTGTAGACAAACAATTATGCAAATTATCTATGGCTAAGATGAGATATAACATAAATATGAGTAAATGAGTAATTTTGCAATTAAAATGTTTTGCCTTAATAAGAATTCTGAAGCCATTTTGAAACAGTGTCATGTGTCTGGACAACGCAGACAGTTGGGCTGTACATTATTTAGCTCTGCCTGACCTCCCACTTCTCTTTAACATTAAATGCATGTGTGTGTCACTGAAAGTAATTTTACTGTGTGTCACTCAGATTGTAGAATAAATTACAAAATGGAAAAGCTTTTATGAACTGGGAGTGGGAAGAATCATGATTGGATTTCTTAGTCAGGGTTACATTGCAGCCAAACAGACAGTTATCAAGAAGCTATAAATAATATTAGAAATATTAGATTTAGTGGGGAACAAAATAATACATAGATGCTTCGTCTTCGTATGCTTCGTCCAATCGCTTCGACCACTCGCTCCGTCCACTCACTTCGTCCAATCGCGTGCTTTAAATTTGAATTCAATCCCAAGTCTGCTTGGAAGTAGTTCTTCCCAAACTAGTTTTTGATGAAGTTCAGAAGCAAAATGCGGACTTTACTCAGGTATCATGCATGTTTACACTACATATGGGAATATGCTGTCCAAAAGGAGGTTTTAGGTAATTCAAATACTTTGTGAAATTGCCATAACAACATTAGATCTTTCATCCCTTTAATAAACCCAACACATGATTGCTTAGGGAGTGGCGTGGGGAAGATTTTTCACCCTGTTTAAACTCATTTGCAGCTTGAAAGATGTAGAGAGTTGGTTCTTTTCTCTGTTCAAAAAAAGCAAAGGCCCAGAGAAGACAGCCTAGTTAAAGGCATCCAAATTCCAACCGATTCCAGAATTATAATCATATTAATATTGACAAGACCATCTCATTGTAATTCTCAACATGGACTTGCTGAAGAGCCCCTCGACATTCCAGAGATCTAACCAGCTTTCGTTAATGTCACAACAGAACCAGCCAAGTCCAGCTGCGATCAGAATATCAGTGATGTCTGAATCAAACGGGGTGGGGGGGGGGGCAAGGGATAAGAAAGATAAGCTAATTAGACTGGTGGGTCAATTCATAAGGAGGGTTGGACGCTGTGACAACGATCAAAACAAACAAACACATCAGAGGTGTAGTAGTCGTGGCTGGGGGGCGGAGGTGCGGGCGTGGGTTTCAACTACGCACCGCAAATTGGTCCGGGCGTTTTCATGTAACCTACTAGTCCTTGAGCCACAGGAAAGACATCACTTTCTTTTATTTTTTCACCCTCTCTGTCGTGCGTGTCGCAGCCAGTCAATCTCTCACCAATGCCCTGGAGCTGAAACAAAGAGAAAACCTTTGGAGTTCACAGGGCCCTGTGTAGAGATGCATCGTTCATCTTGTTGTCGGTGCAGAGACTAGCCATTCCTCAACAGCTCAGCTCAGGACTTAGGAGTTGTTGGAGTGAAGGGAAAATAAAAACGTTTGCTAAATCACATTCTTCATAAATTCTTAAAGTCCGGTAAAGTAGAGGCGTTATGACGCATTCCCTGGCAAAACAGAAAAAACTTCTATTTTGAATGATTGAAATTAACAAATAAATACGCAATACAGAAAGACCGAATAATGTTTCCTCAAAAGACGAGATTTGTTTAGACTACATCGTGTGAGAAGTCTGGACCAATCACAGCAGACCATCTAAAGTTGGCCAGTGTCTGTTAAGACTGCTCATGCTTGTCACAACACAGAGGTTGTTCTGCAAGCCTGTGATTATTAATGGCATGGAACGTAACTAAATTAACTATTAGGCTAATCCATTGCTATGGCACCGCAACGAATTTCAAATATCTTAAAAGAGTTAGAACGAAGTGGTCAGAATGCTCCGCAATTCCGCAAGGAGAGACAGAGAGAGAAACTATTATATTAAGCTATCTCGGCATTGAAAATGTTTTAGAAAATTTGTGTTATAATCAACCGAATGTGCTAGTCGCCTTCCACAGCATGATATCAGTCAATTCTGGTTTAGTGAGACTGCCAGTTGGAAACGCTCAAAGGAAGGCAAACGGGAGACTATTGACTTCTGTAATTAAAAGGCCCAGCCAAAATTACTTTGGCCCATCCAAAATTGAAATCCTGGCGATGTTCCTGTCCTCATCGCCACAACCATAAAATTACACCCTTGCTCACTGTTGCTGTATGTTTTGAACAAAACTATACATGTAGCTGTAAAGGGATGTGTAGAGAAGGGTACTAGCATGGGAATACTGCAGGGAGAGGAGTAGAGAAGAATGAAGGGGGCCAGGGGAGCACTCAGGTGCACTCTCACCTAGTCTGCGTTTGAAACCAAAACAACCATGTATTCCAACGTAAGATCAGACATGAATCGCGGAATATCCCTTTAAACGGAACACTTAAATCATCAACATTAATTCCCATGATGCAGATTCCTGACGCTAGCCACTATTGCTAAAGACAGTGGATGAAGATGTAATGCGCTCACATAAGCTAGTAGAAAGAGAACAGCACCCACCTATGAGCTCTCTCCGAGGTATGGCGTTTAGTAAACACAACAACACTGGTCCCATACATCATCGTCGTGCTGATGGGCTGAAGAATAGCCCAATCAGCACGACGACATCGTATCCCGAATAACTTGGCCCAACCCCACCAAGAGGAAAATCACGGGGAGAACATCTCGATATGGGCCCAATGTGTTTGTTGCCTGGCCAGCTGAGAAGTACGCACACATGAATGAAAAGTGTGCAAGTGTTACGCGGCTCCGCACTCATCCATCTCATTTACAGACGTGGATGAAACACAATTATGTCGGGGGCATCGGCCACCTGC
Source organism: Percopsis transmontana (assembly GCA_025447815.1). Classification (NCBI taxonomy): domain Eukaryota; kingdom Metazoa; phylum Chordata; class Actinopteri; order Percopsiformes; family Percopsidae; genus Percopsis; species Percopsis transmontana. The sequence goes on along the minus strand of JAOEHI010033520.1, from coordinate 13,236 downwards.
CACTAATGACACTGTTTTATCCCCTAATTGTAAAGCCATGTAGTAGCATGTGAGAATAGAAGCTATCGCTTGAGTTAGGGCTGCCATAGCGTGTCATCTTGCAAAATTGCTTTTTTCTCTCTCATTTGCTCGGGTCACATATCCCATTTATCACAGTGCAACCTCCTGGCACTTATGCCTGTTAGTAACCAGGGCTAAAGTGGGACAAGCGCAATTATTTATTTATTTCATGGTTCAGCCTTGGTTCATCACTGACATTGTTCTAATTTGATTGGATTGCGACAGCTGAGTTGTGCAGCGCTGCTGTGAGTCTAGACATCTTACTGTAAAGCATATCCTGCCAACTGGATATGGCCCGCTGTAATGCATCTCAGAGAAAAGGTCAGTTGGTGCACATTAATGGAAGAAGACCATTAACACCGACGCTGTCTCCCGATACATAACCTGGGAAATGTGAGATTACGGTGCTTTTTTCCCCCAATTCACTGGTTTAAGTGTTCCAGAGTGTAATTACTTGAGGGTCACAGCAAAAGTCAAATAAGAAATAGATTAGTAAGTAAAGACAATATAATTTGAATCAAACAGTTTAAAATACCAATCAGTCTACATGTGTCCTGCATGTAATTGGAGGAAAATATCACACAACATAAAGTGCTCTGAGATCATTTGCTTAAGGCCTTCTGCTAACGTTACACTTCCATATAAACTAAAACTACTTATATATAAATACATATATATGCAATAACATAAACATATGAACTACATTACTTTTATTTGGAAATATTTTATGCATGAAACGAGAATTTATAATGTCATCATATATAATGAATAATGAATAATATGTGTTAAGTTTTTATGTAATGGTGTGTTAGACTCTTGAAAAATGTTGATTTATAGATTTGTGTTGCATGTTTACATTAGAATATAAACAGGTTGCTAGTGACCTCAAGCCTCTGTTGGCGATGGTTGTCAAAGGTTGAGATACAAGAAGAAAGAACGATGCCTTAAATATAATAATTGGTGACATCAAATAATATAGCCCCAAGTGAAAACATCAGCTGCTAGAATTCTTCTACTGCAAGGCTCATTTATCTTGGTGGTGGTGTGTTGGGCACTATATGCCCATATTAAGTGACTAGCAGAGAGCAGAACTGTTATTTGTGTCTGCAGCCTGCAGCTTCCTGTACACAATCATTTAATCCCTCTTGTTGCCCGCCTTTGCTAACACACTGTGTGATCAGCGATGTGAACTACTTCAAATGTAGAGTCTGTTGTGTGGAGTTTGTAAAATGTCACTGTTCAGTTCCCTCCACTTGTCATTCCTGTTACATGTGGCTGTTCTTTGTTAATCTACAAAACACTTTTAATTTCAGTAAGTAAGTCAAACACTATTAAAACATTACGATATTCCATGTACATTTCTCACATTTTTGTATGTAATTATTCATATTAGTGTCAGTCAGTGCCCCATACAACATTTGAAGGAATATTTAAAGTGTTTAGCCCCCTTTTATACATAGATAGATAGATAGATAGATAGATGCCCTGTCCTAGATGACAAATGATTAAAGCCCCCTGCAGGTTTACGTCAACATGGCCTCCATAGTTATGTGGATGACCACAAACCACCCAAAGTGCTTACTTGTGACACTCTCAGCATTCCAACACCTATCTGTAAACGTTCCCCATCATACCTCTAGGCTGCAGTGCTGATTGAATTTATTCAGCATTGCTTGCGACAATGATCCATCTTACCGCCGCTTGTGTGCCCGCTACGGCAGAGTGATTTATCAAGAAAACAAGCAGGTAACCTTTGGTGCACCTCCAGAACGCTGGCTGTGCCGAAACGCTAAAAAAAAAGACGCAGCCTCCCGTAGAACAGTGACCGTCGTTTGGTCAGAAATACTCGTAAGGTGTGTTTATGCGACTGAACACAATCCTGTCTGTGGGGAGAAAAGTAGCGGGAGGGACAAGGCTCTTTTTATGGCAATCCGTTTGGACATTTATTCTTCAAGACTTACTAGTAACTATTCATTAGATACCTATTCTTTAGTTACTAGTAACTATTCCAATAGTTAGTAGCCTACCTTTTCAAATGTTACTAGTCGCTATTTATTAGATACTAGTAGGCTACTTATTCATTAGATACTAGTAATTATTAAAATAGTTACTATAGTATCTTTTTAAATTTTACTAGTAATGGTACATGCACTGTACCATTAGAAGACAAAATGCACACGTGTGTTGTTGTTCGAAGCATGTGCATTTTTTAATGTTTAAATGTTCCGTTTTAAAAATCAACCGGTGACATGTCTCGTGTGTTTCACTGCAGATGAAGTGGGACAAACCAAATCTAGAGGAGTTTCCACGAGAACATACCATGTGTGATAGAAGCACACACGCATTAACTGTATGTATTACTGTAATATGTTCACTATTTACAATTTACAATTATGGGGTTCAGGTTCAAGGGGTTCAAATCAATTAAATGTCCTGTTAATTGATTAATATAATGTAATGTCCATTCCCTTATATGTCCCACTCAACCTGATGTCCCACCTACAAAACATGTTTACACCTTTTACGTCTCTTTTGTGTTAACAAAATGTTCCAGTGTGGGCCAGGATTAACCATACATGACATACGCGTATGGTTTGGTTTTGAATGCATCCGCATGAAGCCATCCTTCCAGATGACCAGGCCTGACATTCCTGGAGCCCCGCCGCCGCTTGCCGGTTATTTGAAGGTCACTTACCTTTCCCAATTGACGGGGAAAGAGAGAGCACAGCGTTTCATTCCTGCCTAATAGCAGTTTGACACGTGCTTCCCACCACGCTCTGTTGTTTTCTCCCTTCATGTTGTCGGGCTCGTTGGTTCTGGAGCCCACCTCTCCACTCAGGTTGGCGGGACATGATGAATGCGAACAATCACAGCTTGACCGTCAATGTGGACTGCTAGGCGGGCAAAGCACAAAGAGTATGATTACCCCAGGAGCAAGCTGAAAGATTGCCTCGTTTAGGACTCCTTTTATATATTTATTTACTGTTTAACCAACCCCCCTTTTCTCTTGCTTTGCCTTGTCTAATGACTTCTCCAACCAGATAGGGTCACAATGTGAGTATTGATTTAATTTTGTTGGCAGGACATACATGAGGTAGGGATAATATTATCTGTCTGGTGCACTGAGCAGGTTAAAGGTGTTTAAGATTGTTTAGTTATTCCCATGTTGGGCTGAGTATTTCCATATGCAGTGTATATACATAATATCTGAGCGGTTCGTTTTTTGCCTCCAGTCACCATGAAACATCTCTGTCGAGAGCAACTGCTTTCAGCAGAAGTCGAACAGCCATTGTGTTTAGTCAAGAGTTGAAAGCGTGCGATTGCACAAAGTGCACACGCACTCACATGCAGTTTCTCCGCTCTTCATCATTCTCTCCAAATACGCACTACCCAAAACAATGCATTGCCAACAGTGATGCAAGCTGATGGTAACCAGTTAAGATTCAACACTCCACAGACAACTTCACATTAAGGCATGTTTGTGTGGAAGGAATAGCAATAGGGCACACATGCACCAGTGGGCTACTTTCAGTTAGCAGGAGTCAGCTGTTAATCATTTTACTTCCTTCCAAGGCTTTTTTGTTCTGTCTCACAGTGTTACTCTATAGAACCCTAAATTTGCGATTACTGTAAATGTGTCTGTAGGAGACGACTACAGTGGTGAAATGTCGATTTGCTCTTCACCCGAGGTCTATAGGTAAACAGTACCGAATGTGAAATGCAACAACATTGTGCTGCTCTTATGTGTCTTTAGCTTGATGTTCACTGAAAGACATTGCAAAGTTTGAAGTCGGCAGTGGCACCCCGGGGGCGGCGCTAATCCTCCCCGTTCTACTAACCACTGGCCTGCAGCTGTCCAATCACCCAGCGCTCCCCAGCCACAGACTTTCATCCAGCAAGCCCCCTCATTTTGATTTCACCTGTTGTTATTGTGTGGGTACATATATGTTTGGGCTTGGGTCATTGTTTGTCATGAACAACGTAACGTTGGTGTTTTTTTGCTGTTAAATTATTGTGAATTGTTCAATTGCTTCTCCGTTCGCGTTTCGTTCGGGATTCAGTGTTTGTTCTCGTTTGTCTGCACTTGTACTCACCTCCACCTCATCCCGTTACACAGAATATGTCATTTAGGGAAGTTGAAAACTTAAATGACGAATTGCCATTATGTCTCATAATGCTACACTGGGATTAGCATTGAATAAAGGACATCTAGGTGTGAAATTGTATGTGGAATATTATTAAACGTATCGATAGACAGACAGTCTGACCCTATAGCTGTGTCGATTGCATACCATAGTTTGTATTTTAAACCTAATAGCCCAAGTTCCCCTGAATCTTGCCAGCCTTACATTCTACCAGCTATGCAACTTTTTAATAACATTTCATGCTCAGCAAGATGTACGGTATTGGGTTTATGTCTCACTAGCTTTTACTATTAGGGAATGATTAAACCAGGAGCCAAGAGCTGATAGCATTAGCAAATCCCTGCTATGATAAATGACCTTCACATTGCCTTATTGTCCAAAAAATCAATGAAAATATTTAGTGATGATGTGATTAGTGAGGCAGAGGGAAAAGAATGATAAAATATGAGATGTAATCAGAAGACTGGCTAAGTTAACACCGCTGGGATGAGATATCACAGAGAACATTACCTGTACAAAATGGAAATTGTGATCTTTATGGAACCTCAAATTACTTTTTTAAGGTCGATTTTTGACATTGAATCTAATATTCGGAGTAACTAGATTTGCTCCCATAGACAGCACAATGTTTTAGAGTGATGGTACCGTTTGTTTGTGTTTTACTCGGTACCATTACCTAAATGCTATAGTGTATTGTGCTTATAAAGTGGAGTGGATTTGTGGATGAGTGTGTTTGTCTAGTGACCTTTTGATATCATATTTCAATTTTAGACACACTGTAACTACAGATAGGACTTTGATGAAATTGCTTTAAACTCATCTGTGTATTATTTGGACCATAGTTTCTAGTAGCCTACAAGCTCAATATTCTGGTTCAATATTCTGCTAATGAGCAAACAAAGCTTCCTATAACCTTCATCTTAGTGCCACCTTGCTTCATAAAGATAATGGGCCATTCATCAGTGCTAATTTACTAGGCTAATATCTTCCTTTGAGCTTAGTGAAAAATCAGACGAGCAAATTAATCTTCAATAAAAAGTGAAGGTAATAATACTGACAGCAGAACGACGGAGCCTTTTAGACATTGTGGAGAAACTGCCGGAAGGGCGGATATACTTAGTGTGTGTGTGTGTGTGTGTGTGTATTCAGGACTCTAGTGATCTACTGGTTGCAGGTCGAGAGGTTTGAGAGAGAGGAGAGAGAGGGGGGGGGGG